>CATIWJ010238529.1:0-42078 GCA_949640765.1 Croton laevigatus | reverse complement strand
TTAGAGATGAAAATTTTAAAGTGGGTGTGTGTTCATAGACAATTGTGCACATTGCTTCTCACACTTTCTATTATGTATGACACATAAGTTAATAGAAAGTGTTGCATTGGAGATGCTCTAAGGCAATTTTTTTATATTCACACATTCATAGAAAGGAATCAGATAGGATTGTAGCCATGAATCTATGGACCATTGTAAATCAACTATGGAGCTCAATCCCGTTGACCACTAATAAACACTTTGTCGTCTATCGTTGTGTTGTTTTCTACTTTGTTCGTTTAAAAATGAAGAAATATGAACTTCTTGTAGGTTGAAATTTATTAAGTCCACTTTATAAGATTTTTTTTTTTTTTGGCTTGCTCTCTAACTGTGGAAATTAATTTAAATGTGTTTGTCTTACAAATAGGAGAAAATTTTTTTTTGTGAATGATCATATATTTTGAAAACCTCAATTTTTTTCGAAATGACAAACACATGTAAAACATGAAGTGGTCTTATTTTTAAAATGTTAACTCTTTTTTTTTTTTCTGAAAAAATGTTTCCTGTAATATATCCAAAACAGAAGCAAAGAATGCTCTGCACTTCTGTGTTTAGCTAAGATAGTGCAGAATGAATTTTTAATGAAATCTATTTATTCCTTCATTGACATAGAGTTTAAAAACCAACCTTGAAAGCCTTTCTTTAGTTTTTGAAGGATTTTACCTATATTACTATCATAATTTGTTTTGGTCATCCACTCATTTAACAAATAGCATACAGCATTGGCTATCAGCTCTTAATATTAGCCATCTTTCTTCTTCAATTAGTTTTAAGACTCAGCATTTGCAATTTGATGACCTTCTGTGTCCTATACTCATAAACAATTACCTGCCACTTGTTTTTTGTTTTTTTTGTCCTGCAGTTGCTACTGTAAATGTTTAAAAAATGATATTTAAGATATCTTACTCTGTCTCTAAACATGCAGATATTATTTCCCTGTCTTTTTTCCATTATAAATCTGACAATAACCATGATCATATGATTCATTATAGCTTCCCTTCATCCCTTAATAAGTGTCTCATTTGCACTTTTCATGTCCCTTAAGGAACCAATTAATTTTTCTGCATAATTGTTGCTAAAATCTACAAATGTGACATATTTATCGGGACATAGTGTTCTGCAAATGAGACTTTCTTTTTAAGATAGATGTAGTGTTAGATTATAATGATCCTAGGATGTTTTATTTAAAATTATTTCTGCATTTCGCGGAGGCTTGATTTTCTCATGGCACAGGTAGGGATTTGCAGCGGATTTCTGGAAATAATGCTTCCAAAGTTGGATATCTAAGCATGAAAGAGGTAGAATTGCTAACTTTGTACATTGTGAAGTCTGTAGTTCATCACAAATAATTAAGCATTTACTGATAGATATAGTTACTATTTCCTGGAATCCAGATATTTCTTCTTTCCTAGTTATTTAACTACACCATTATATCCTTTCAATAATATGGGTACAGTAATGTTTAGAATTAAAATTTTCTTTGGCATATTTCTGCTTTTCTATTAGCTTAAATAAAACATATAGGAGTCCTTGAGACTTCGTAGATAATGCTACTTTGCAGTTCTGGAAAATGACAATAAGGTTGTGATAGTTGACAATTCACATTCATCATAGCTTATCACATGATTTTAGCATGAAAGAAGCATAATGTGGTACTCTCAAGTTATTGGGAACACTCCTTCAGTCCTTGTGAATTTCAAGGTCCTAAGCATCATTGACAGAATATATGTCTCATGTCTGGTATTGATTGAGACTATATGTTAGTTTGTGGCTGTAGATTAAAGAACTAAATGTTTCTCACCAGTATGTGGAGGAGTTTCATGCTCAAACAATTCCAACTATTGAAGATGCCTTGAAGGTAATTTCAGGATTCTCTCTCTCTCCCTCCCTCTCTCTCTCTCTCACACACACATACACACACAGAGGGTATATGTAATGTGGTTACACCAGGGAAGTTGGGAGTGGTTGAGCTGTAATGAGAATTTGTGATTCCATTGTCTTGAATTTTTGTAGAAACGTAAGAGAATAGGCAATAAACAGATCACTTCACAAAGAGAGGGAAGGATAACTCTCCAAAGTTATTTCTGTTTTGGTTCCCTGCTAAAGAGAGGGAAGGATAATTGTAGCAATTTCAACTTTTTTTCTCTAGCTTTTACATCCATATGTCTGCTACTCTCTATGCAACATTAGGAAGAGAGGCTTTTCCTGCATTTCTTTCCATCATTTTATTTCTCCTCCTTTCTGTTTCTTCCCTCATTTATCCGAACAAATTATTAATTCTTCTGATAGATATACTTTGGCATTTTGTTTCGACAGATTTGGTTATAATTTCTTATATCACTTGAATCAAATGTTATGCACTGAGAGCAGTAATTGTCCTTGTACATTCTTCCAACCATTATAAACAAGTTTTATCTGACTACTGGTTTGTTTATTCTTTAGTCAATATCGAGTTCCGTTCGGCAGGTTATTCTTGATGCCAAGGTTGGGCCTCCATCGTATGAAAAGGGTCTTGCAAGGGATATTCTTTCCACAGTGAGTTTTTTCCATCCATTCTCTCTCTCTTTTTCCCCTGCTCTCTGCTACAGGCTGCAAATTTGTATTACTTCCTAAACAAAATACATCCTGAGATAACACTTCTTTTTCAACTTTTACTTCCATTTTCCTTGAATGCTTAGCAGCAAACTTCTCATGTACTTGGATATGAATAAAAATATTTGGCCCTAGTTAATGTTAGTTGAAAATAGACTTTTCATGTAAATGCATATTACTGAACTTAGAAACAATATGAAAAGCTTGTGAATTTGCTGACTTGAGAACTTGTATCCTGCAATGAGAAGTAGAACAGCTAACTCCTAATACTTTTGCTGAGAAATACAGCTGTTGGATAGTACTGAAGTTTCTACAAGCTCATGAGCTTGTAACAGATTTCTAAATTATTTTAAGCATTCATCACCACCTGATGTATGTAACCTTTCGTTGCTCATTGGTTCATTGCTGAGGCTTTCAGGTTGCAAGAGCACAATGTAAAAATTGCTTGGTTTGGGCTAAAAGTGACAGTTTGGCCAGGGATGTAATCAAACTATCATCAGATGTTACGGTAAGCCAGTTTGATTGTTTTCATTTCTTATTTATCAGGAATTTTGTTAGAGGTGGAATGTGAAACAAACACATCAGTACAATTCCAACAATTCACACAGACAAAACCAGAAATCAATTGAATAGTGGAGGACCAAATGAGATTTGTATTGATTTAGAATCTAATTCAGAAATATTTACAATATACCAGCAATGGTTCTCAAAACGATAAGAAAGGACAAGAGAACAAAGGGAGAAGAGGATAAAATGGCTGCTGACAGCGCTCATGTAGATCCTATCTGTGCCAAAACCCAATTGCTATTATATATATTAGCTGCCTTTTTTTATCTCCTTACATCTCCTCTGTTTATACCACCTTTGGTCCTCACTAATCTCCTGGCCAGCTTCATCCTTGTATATCTTCTATATATAGTTTGACTAAAATCCTTTCCTCAGGGAGAAATTAAGGAAATTGCAACACAACGTTTATTACACTCATCCATGTAGCTTCCTCAATTCTCTACTCCTTTCATTGGATGAAATAATCAAACTTGGGGGGTGTTAAATTAGCATGTCTTCTGCATGATGTGATCAGCATTGAAGGTTCTTCTGTTGCAGGTTTTCATGTTCCATTTTATAAAGAGATATTGTGTCGTAGTCATGAAATCTACTAGCTACAAGGATAGAGCTTAACTATCAGTAATATGTAGTTCACTTGTCACATGTGAGATTGGTTCTTAAACATATGTGTTTGATTAATTTTCTATCATTTGAATGCTGGGCTGGAACAATTGAACCCAATATAAAAGAATGGTCTTTATAAAAATTAGTGATGTCATGCAGGTTGGCTATATTGTGATGGTGGATCCAAGCACAGGAGTAAGAACAAATTTATTGAGAATGAAAGGAGCTGGTGTTGTTGGTGTTTACCATCAGTTGATTGATGAAAAGCTTGTGAGAATTTTGCGTGGGTATGCATGATTTGCACAACGAAATCCATATCAAGTAATTTTACGAGGCAGACGATGGTGTCTGCGCGACCATTGATTCTAATATTTTTGTGATTTGGATCCTGTTGCAGGAGGAACAAAAAGGTATACGCTTGGACTGTTGATGATATGGATTCAATGCAAAGAATGCTGTTCGAGCGAGTAGATGCCATCGTAACAAGTAAACCCAGTCTACTTCAACAGCTTATGAATGATATTAGAACTCAATGTCGTCAAGAAGGCTTTTCTTGGCAAAGGTGATAAATACACTAAAATCAACGTTCTCCAAATATATGGTTTGTTATTATTGCAAACAGATGGTTGTGTGAGGATCATTTAATTATTTGGATTCATGTTCTCTCATGAATTGAGATAAGTTACACGACAGGCTGAAGTTGTTGCAGGTCATAAACGTGCCATGATTATCGTGTACCAGGAAACTAACCCCTGTGTGATAATCGGTTGCCGCATCAAGTTAATTTGTACCTCCTTATAATTAATTACGGTTGTTTATTTCATTTATTCTTGTAATCTATCTACCATTGTGATTTTAATGATCGATTTACTCGATTCCACAGTATCATTATTTTTCATAAACTACGCAACTATTATTTATTTCCTTTGTCCTTGAAAAAATAAATACACTTAGATCTTTAGAAAAGATTAATTTATGAAAAAATCAATTTTTTAATAAACCAAATAAAATTATTTTGCTCTCACTCATCTATTTCACATCCATTCAAATAAGGATTAAAAAAAAAAATTAAACAATATCATTTTACACCTATACTTTACATTCTTCTAGAATTTTGAATTAGGAGAAAATTGTGTTCTAATCTTTGGTTATCCATCCAAGCTGTTTGTACCTTATTTACAATCAGTAAAAACCAGAATACGTTGGGTTAAAAAAAACAATACCTATTTATTTTAAAAAATTAAATGAAAAACCCAGCCCCAAAAAGCGTGACCCACACTATATTTATTATTATTATTTGGATTTACCTTGTTTCAACTGCATCTACAATCTACGAGAAAGGAATCTCTGAACGTTTTGGTGTCTGAAGAGGAGGGAAACAGCAAATTCCTAACTTAATTGAATTGATCTTTTTGAGGATTCAGTGAACGAATCTTAAATTGTCTTTTCGTTACCATTTAACCAAAAAAAAAAGAATCTGTTTTTGAGATAAACAAAAGTGGAAAACCAAACCATTCATTCTTGTTGTAAAAATGGCTGTTTCGACAATCGGACCGAATGCTTGGTTTAGGAAGAAGATTCTGGATCCTCTCTACCAAATTCTCAGCAGGTTCTCTCTTTCTCCGATCTCTTCTCAATCTTCTTCTTCTGTATTTGCTCTTTAAGTACAGAATCGCTTATGTCTGATGGTTGCATTACTGGATCATTTCTTTTTCTGCCTGTTATTTTTTTGAGGGAAAGGCTTGAGTATTTGCCTATTATAAACGTCAAATTTCAATTTTCTTTATGAATTACTGATTTTTGAGTGCTCAGTATAGTAACTCTAGCAATTTTTTAATTTATCTTTGGATATCAATTAAAAACCTCAACTGTGATATTTCATGAGGGTGGGTTTCATTTGTTTTTCATATGGAGCTGCTAGCATTTTATTTTTATTATCTGGAAAAGTTGTTACTCTATTAACAATTTTTTGTTTGGTTTTGGCAGGGGTACAGAGCCAAAGAAATTGGCGTTCTCTGCAGCTCTTGGAATTACTATCGGAATATTTCCAATATGTGGTATGAATTTCGAGTTCCTATACCAGTTGAATCTAATAATTGATTAGATCAGAATTGTTTGTTCGTGAGATTAGATTGTGCTACTACAGCTCCAGCCAAACATTTCGATTTTTTTTAAAATTTTCTTTTTAATTTCGTCATTCAATGATACCTATAAATAGATATGCTTAACATATTCACCAATTTAAGTGAGTTGTTAGGTTCATAATGATACTTGAATTAAGTGAAAGTGAAAGTGAAATTGATGAGTTATTCACAGCTAAATTAATGCAACCCATGGAAAAGAATTGTGTCTAAGAGGAGGAGGAAGTGAGGGAGGAGAGGGTGATGGGGGGTTGAGACACAACGAACCTTTGTGCTAGGCAGAAAATAAGAATCCATTAGAAAGTTAGGTTACATACCATCTCAGACAGCTCTCACACTATGCAACGAGGACATACTGTTCCATTACTTGTTGAAGTAGTTCAGTTTGACATGGCTTCATGTAAATTAATTTTCTTACCAATGCCTTACAAACAATTAGTTCAATAGAAATTTATAATAGTTTTCTAGGATGCAGCTCCCGAGTATTGGGTTGTTTCATACATGTGAAGCAACATCTTAGGAACTAGTTGCTTGCTCAGGCTCCGTAAAAATGAACAAACAAAACAGCTACAATTGCATTGTGGAGGTGTCCACTGTTTCTCCTAATGGTTTTTGCTTCCACTCTGTATTTACTCATGGATTTGTGAATTTCTTACTGGAATTGTCATCTTCAACCATCTAATCTTAATTTTTCAGTGTCTCAATTTATTCTAAAGTTTGCTTCTGTAATTTAGTTTGTATTGATCACGTCAAGCTAACATACAATTGCAAATGAACCTTTAATAATCCAATTATGCAAGATTCTTACTACAGTTTAACAGTTATTTTGAACTATTGGGGCATTTGTGTACAAGTGATGGGTGAGTTTCTTTTATGTGTATGGAAAAACATCTGTTACATGACAATAATTGGGATAGTTGCAGGAAGTTGCACAGATTATAAAGGCAATGATTAAAGCTAGATAGATTGGAAGTTGCTCCCATAATGGTTTAGAGTAGCATGACCACAAGAATGAAGTTCCTGAGATAAAAAAAGATTATCGGTTGAAGTTCAAGCTAGTCAACTAGTTTGCCGTTAGGCCAATAGAAATCTATTGCAATTGCAATTAAATAAATATGCAATGGTTAAGTTTAATGCATAAGATGGATGTCATGCAAGACTTGGAGCCATAATGATAGCTGAATTTATATTATGGATTTTGTCAGCATTCCTTCTTCTTAGCATTAGTGCGTTAGGTGCTCATCTTTGATAATCTGTGAGAAGTTTTGATTGTATTGGCTATTACTAACTTTCCCTTCAGCTTGTGCTATAAATATTCTAATGCTTGGCAAAGATAAGACTTCCTAAATATGGCTAGAATTCGTTTAATGCTCTCATGGTTTTATTCTCAGGGGTCACTGTTCTGCTATGTGGGATGGCTATTGCATTGCTGGGTTCTCTGTGTCATGTTCCAACTGTAATGTTAGCTAATTTCATTGCAACTCCCATAGAGTTAAGGTATTTTCTGCTTCTATACCACTTTCTTACTTACCAATTGATGATGAAAATTCTGAGTTACACAATTTATGCGATGCTACGAAAATATGGAAGTCACTGGTGCTGGTACTGGTTTTAGTTTCTCTCATGTTTTTCCAATTTATCAAGATTGTTAGCTGTCATATTGAAGCATACTCACACTAGTCCCAAACACACACCAACTTAGTTTTCTATACTGATATTTAATCAATTTTTGCATTCAAGTCTTGTGGTACCATTTTTGCGCTTTGGTGAAGTTCTCTCTGGTGGATCTCATTTTCCGTTAACATCCGATGCTCTGAAGAAGGTTTTGACTGGCCAAGCTTCACATGAAGTCTTATTAAGCATTGCCCATGCGGTAGGTAGTCAAGTTCAGAAATTTATAATCCATTCACTTGCTTTATTCTGTTTTCTATTTTGAATTCAACCATATTCTTCTTCCCTCCTATCTAATAAAGCAAGCACAAATGTAGCCCCTGAATTTTCAGTTCTGCTGTGGTTTGCATGTCACTTGGGATCAAGCATAATGCTGTATAACTGCTGTGAAATACATTCAGGATCAGGAAATGAATTAAAGAATCAAAATGCAGAGTTTTTGAAGAATAATATTATAAGTTTTTGGAATACATAGTTGACTACTTTAAGGAACAGATGGCTGCAGCAGTGGCTATGCTGAAGATGGGCTCTAATGTGTTTGAGTTAAACAGTTCTGCTTGTGGAAAAGATGGATGGTTGGATTAATAGACTGTAAGATTGCCCTGTTTTTAAAACTTGAAGGGATGTAGAAAAACTCTTAGAGCTAAGACCCAACTTCATTCATCTTATGTAGATATTGATTGAGAAATCTGAAAATTAGATTCGGTTGCACATCAAAATACTTTTAATCGTCCCCTCCCCTCCTAGAGAATAAGGAAGCAGCATGCAACTCAAAAACAGTTCTGATTTGCATACAAACTGAGAGTTTACTTCTTGTACTTGTTATCCCCATTTAGGTACTTGAGCATCAGTAGAAGTTGTTTACAGGAACTTGGCTCATTTTGTGTGATGAGATTATACAAAATGTCCATTTTAATGAAAGAGTCTGTAATGGTTTTGCAGTTATTAGGATGGGCAGTTGCTGCACCTTTTACTTTGGCTCTACTCAGCATAATATTTTTGCCATTTTTCAAGGTGTTGGTTCAGAAATTCACCACTGTTCCATTAAGCCCAAGAAGCAGATCACCAAATTCATTTACAGAAATCAAGCTGAAGGTAAGAGATGTTTGATAAGCAACCAAATTAGACAAACGTGTAAATAGAATTAAACTGCTGATTTTATTTTTGTTGTATATAAAATTATAAATGTTATGTTAATGTAGTCCAATGAAACTTGTTTGTTATAATGAATATTTTAACTATTAGAAGAGACCACCATTGTTGTAAGATTCTTTCAATTATACCCTTATTTTGTTTGCAAAAGTTGTTATAGGACACTAGATAAATAGTTGAGGTTGATATTGCAATAAAGTTAAAAATGAGGTGATATTGGTTAAATGTGCAAAATGTAGGGTGGTGATTTGGATGTTTTGGTCTGAAATTAGGTGATGAAAGGGTAGCTTGAAGAGGAAGCACGTTATCCCACCTAATTAACAACACTAATAAGGACAGACAGCCCCGTAATAAATATTTTCAGCTAAAAGAATATCCTACAAAAATATCCTCTATATTTCTCGTTGAAAAAAAAAATCCTGATAATATAAATAACTATTCATTAATATTTTTGACCGTGAAAATGTATCAATGTTACGTACACATATTTTCTTTTCTTTTTTAATCATACAGATATTTTTCTGTCCTCAAAATTAGATTGGAATTCTTCTAACATTATTACATCAAATAACGAAATATATATAGTATATATATACACACAATTTCCCATTTTTTACACAATACAAAGAATTTAATACACTTTTTTTTATCAATAAAATTTATATTTATATATTCATTAAAAAGCTGAAATAATATATACGGTTCGAATTTAAATCAACATTTTCTGCTAAGAAACTATTGAAATAAAATGATAGACTATAAATTAATCCACGTCAAGGGTTGGTACTTATTAAGAATTGTAGGAAAGACATGATTGGGATGTGGAAACAAAATTGAGAAAGTCAAAGATATTTCATTAGATAAGGATTAGTGAGTGAGGTGAGGGATAATCTGCGCATAAAATCATAATGAAATGGACTTTTATGATATTTTTAATTTTATTTTGAGTTTCTCACCTCACGATTGGAACTTGGGAGGGTATTGATTGCATATTATACAAAACAAAAATATTATCAATTTGTAATTATATATTATAAATGCTATACTAATTCAATTTGCTGATTTAGTGTTATGAAACAATAATAAAGCACATGTGATAAATTTTGTTCAATTTAAATAATAAAAATAAAAATCAATTTGTAGCCTATCAGGGTGTGATTTCCTACCTTCCACGATGATGGTAGAATATGAAATTATCGAGTTTAATTTCTGTCAATCACACTGTTAACACTAATATGATGCTTAGGGAGGGCTACATCTGCTGTGTTATAGACACGATTACCCGATCCATTAAGGGCTTCCTCCATATTAAAAAAAAAAATCAATTTATAGAAATCGTGTAAGTTTTGAGAGTAGAAAAAAAAATACCAGTATAAAATAATATTTTAATGGTGAAATACATTTTCTCTTGAACTTTGACATTTTGCCCTCATGACATTCTAAACTTTGCATTTGACATATCATGCACCTGAACTTTGTTTTTTTTGTTTTTAATCATACACATGAACTTTGTTTTATGTAACAAACACAATTAATTTTTAGGTATTTTTGATATTTCACCTTCTTCTTCCACAAGCTCCACCATCAACAAAGGGGCCTAAATAAAAATTACCTATTCACAAAACTACACTTTCAATTTCGGCAGCCAAATCACACAATCAAAGTATCAAATGAAAGATCTCTTAGCATGGACCAATTATTTAGTATCAAATCTTACCTTAGGTCACAAAAAACAAATGAAAAATTCAAAATAAAATTCAGATTCTTGTGGCCCGAAAAGCGACCGGTGGCAAACTTAGTATCAACGGACTCGTCTCCTCTTGGGCTTTCATCTGGTACGATCATCAGAAACCGATGCTTTGACTGATTGAAATTTCGGGTTTCTGATATAGTTTTTCACCATTTTTGGCCGATTCTGACAACAGTCAATTTTGAATTTCCTATCACATTTAGACGATGATGCCAACTAGGATGCCACGTATTAGTCTTGTCAGAATGTTGCCCATAAGATGAGAAAAGGGTATTTAGTTGAAAGAAAACCCAAAGATTAGGTACATGTTTGCAAGGGAAGAAATTAGGTTCCTTGGAGAAAAATGTGTTTGAGCAAAAAGATGGTGGTCTTGGTTACAAGGAATGAGAAGCTACAAACATGGCCTTATTAGCTAAGTAGGGTTGGCATATACTGAAGAATCCTAACTCTTTACTTGCGAGACTCTTTAAGGGGAGATACTTCCCGAATGCCAACTTCCTCTCAGCTACAGAAACAAGTAGCATGTCTTGGAGTTGGAAAAGTATTTTATGGAGAAGAACATTATTGACTGGGAACTTGCGATGGAATATTAGAAATGGAAAATATGTGGCGTGCTTTACCAATCCTTAGATGCCTAATGGTAACTCTTGTATCGTGGAAACAGTTCCTGACCGTGATAGAGGAGTATATTGGGTTCATCAACTAATAGATTGGGACAGGAGAGAGTGGAATAGAGTGATGGTGAGGAGGAATTTTTTGAAAAATGATAAGGAAGTCATTCTCGCTATGCCCTTGGCTAATGTTAAAAGGCCAGATGAGTTAATCTGGAATCATTCGAAGAACGGGATATACTCGGTAAAGACGGGCTATAGAATTGCTGTTAGATTGTTACAGCGGAGCACTCCCCACCAAGTCAACCCTCTCTTTCCATGGGAACAGATTTGGAGATTGAAAACTCCAAAGAAACTACAAATCTTTCTTTGGCGCCTAGTCCATAAAGATAAAGGACTTCCCGTTGGTGAAAACCTAGTAAAGTGGATCCTAGGTAGCTCAGCTAGTTGTTTCCTTTGTAATCAAACAGAAGATGAAAAAAATTTATTTTTCCGGTGTGCCTTTGCAAAAGCAACTTGGTTTTTTTCCCCTTTTGGTTTGCGGATAGAAATGATTCCAGGTGACAGTGCTGCAGATTTGTTAGTCAAAGTAATGAAGATTGTTAGCCCCGATGGAAAAGATTGGAAAAGTGGGGCGTTGGTAGCTTCTATCCTTTGGATGATTTGGAAACACAGGAATGCGATAGTTTTTGACAATAAAGCACAAAATTGCCAAGAATTTATCCAAAATGCTATCCGTTATTGGCATGAATTCATAGAAGTGGAACAACTTGAACGTCCTTCATCTTCCAATGATGGAAAAAGGCTACAATCTTGGATTCCTCTGGAAGCAGAGTTGCTGAAGATTAATGTAGACGCAGCAGTGGACTTTAATCGAAAGCTTGGAGCTATTGGAATAATGGTGCGTAATTACTTTTACGAGGTTGTAGAATGGAGAGGTCGGCAATTCCAATATATGCAAGACCCTTTAGTCTTTGAAGCACTTGCGATTCGTAAAGCTTTAGAGCTTGTCAAAGATAAAGATTGGAGGGACTGCATTATTGAATCTGACTCTAAAATGGTAGTGGATGCGATTTACGAAAAGGCTCGATTCATCATCAGGTGTTAGATATTATCATAGATATTTGAAAATTGCTTTCTATTTGTCAAAATGCTTCTTGTGTTTTTATTCCAAAAATATGTAACTCTCTTGCATATAAATTGGCAAGAGCCTCTTTAGAAGTGAGTTTTGTTGGTAACACTAATGCTCATGCTACTTTTTTAAAGAGCCTTATGTAATTGCAAGTATTATCAATAGAATTATTTATGTTAAAAAAAAAAAAAAAGGGCTAAACGCAAAGTTCAGAGAGTGCTACTACAAGGACAAACTATCAAAATTCAAAAGCAAAACTATAATTTACACATAAAGCTATATTATCAATTTGTACCAGCAAATCGATATCATAAGTTCGTGTAACAACATATTATATAGTTATTTGAAAGTAATACTACTTGTTATATATATATTGTTAATCTATCATTGTATTAAAAGGAATCTAATGAAGTTATCAGCTTTCAAAAAATTAAAGCTGGATTGAATAGAAGAGACAATTATAACATAGTACGCCTAATCTGACCAAACTAATAAATTTTGTTATTGTATTTTTTTTAACAAAACCTTGGATCAATGAGAAATAAAAAAATTGTTACTTCCAAAAAAATAAAAGCTTCCTCCTTACACCATTGATTAGTATTCGAAAATTAGAGGAATTTGAAAGACACCATTCTAAAACTTAAATATTCAAAATTTACGGGTAGGATTGGATTGGATACCAAAATCTTATAAAAATTGGTTAGGTTTATAATTCAAATCAACCCTCAAAATATAATATAATACTATTCGTCAATTAATTTTATGTAGTCACATTATCGTTAACACTTTTTACTTTACTTCACATAACAGTTACAATCAACGTTCACATCATAAAAATCCCAAAAATTTTCATGAGATGAAAGATAGTTTAGATATTTCTTAAAATATTTGCTAACTTTCAAATTTGACTATGGAAGCAAAATACAAAAACTTAGATGGAAGGATTTCAATATATAATAGACATAAAATATTAGAGTCATACTAATATATTTATTAAAATAAATGGATGTAATAGTATATTACCGAAGGATCTAAAAATGATTTTTTTAAAAAAAAAATCATAAAAATTGGAATTTTTTCATGCCCATGTGGAATCCAACCGACATTTATATCAAAAATGCTTCTTAGAGAATCTCTACTACAAATGTGAATTCTAACTGATATATTAATTAAAATAAAAATTAGAAAGGTTATATGGCCGAATATTTATATATGGAGTTTAACATTTAAAAAAAAAAAATTTCCAATGCAATATGTTTAATTTTTCATTTCAAACCCACAATTTATTCCGTTGTCAATTATGAAACAATGTTTAATCCTTATATTGTTTAACAAATCTTCTAGAAATAGGGTCAACTTGAAAATCAAATATACACTATCATAAGACAAGTTTTTTTAAAAAATATTTTAATTTTATTAGTATGGTGATTAAATTAGAGCAACTGGCTTCCATGGAGATGCTCTTATAATAATAAAAAAAATTATACCATATATTATATGAATGAAAAGATAATTTTTTTTATTATTTTCAGAAAAAAATAATACTACTAATATATGTAATGTAACGAGTATATAACTATGTGTACATCAACCTCAATCCTTCAGTTAATTTGTAGCGGAACCAAAGAGCATTTCCTTGTTTTGTCTCTGTTTTAAGCTTTTCGTTATGTTTGCTTGTTGGATCTAGTTTATTTCTCTCATTGCTTCATACCCTTTGGTCTTCAAAGAAATGTAGGAATTTCTTTAATTTTTCGTTTTCTAATTTGGGTTGATAATTTTGTCATTTTCATATTTTATCAGGTCAATTTCTTTGAGCTTTTCAATCTTTTTCTCATATAAGTCTGCTTCAAACACCTGCCATTGTCTTTGTATGATCTTTGCAGTTTCTGCCCTTCTAATTTTTTCATTTGGTATATTCTCAGATCAATTTTTACTTGAGCTTCGCTTCTCATTGGGTTTCTTTTTCTGTTTTCCAATAAAACTTGCATTTTTCATTCGGGATTTTTGAGTACTTATGTTCTCTAATTTATGGGATTTTTGAATCTTGTATGTTGTTTGTAATGTCTCGTTTCGAATCAGAGCCTTCTAGTTGTTGCTCAACATTGTCTTCTTCTTCTTCTTCTTCATCTGAACCTTCCACTGAACTGAAGCTATACCAAGTTTTCATCTTTTCTGTGCCAATTTTTTTCACTTTCATTCTCCTTTTATTGTTCTACTTGTTCTATCTTCGCCGTAGAAGAGTTGATTGGGCCTCTATTCGAATGCGAGCTAATTTACCTGACGACAATGAAATCGTTAGGGTGAGATCTTGTTCTTTAAACAGCTACTTCTTCTCCTTTCTCTGTGAAATTAATGTGATACTTTTGAATATTTTATGTGTTTGTGTTAAAATTTATAACTTTCTTCCTTTGGCTTAGCAGGCTGAACTGGGTTTAAAGAAAGAAGTGAGAGAGATGTTACCCATTATTGTATACAAGGAGAGCTTCTCTGTCAGAGAGACACAGTGAGTGGAATTTCTACTTTTATTTGTAAAAATTTCTGCTCATTTGTATGCTTTTTTCTGCCTCTTGATATATGGGTTCTATCAGATGTGGATTTCCAGAGTTCTTCGCCAGTTTTTACTTTGATATCCTTTTAGATCATGATGTGTTAAGTCTTTTTTTTTTTAAGCTAATGATATTGTGACAATGATTCAAAATTCTTGAGCTTTTATTGAAGTAGAGATTGAAAAAATTGGAAAGGAAGATCACGAATTCTAAAAATCATATACACTTCATTTGTTATTGCCTCTGGAAGAATTAGTTGTATTTCCTATTCAGCTTCCTATTTGATTATATGTAGGTTCAATTAAGTTGCTGAAGATTCTAGTTTCCTACACTCTGCACATTAATCGAGGACTTTTAGTTCTGTTTAGACAATTGAAACAGCTATGGGGTACACACAAACATCTAATACTTTTGGAGAACAGATTAAACAAAGTAAATCTAAATCCTGACCCTCTACAAAAGTTAACTTTAATTTGAGGAGTTGACTTTTTTGTTGAAGCAGACATAACTTTGAACCACTTGTATGTTTTCTCTTTTCATCACAAATTTTCTTTGTTATCTGGAAAATATGCACCTACCCCTTTTATAATTTTTTCCATTGTTGGGAATGATTCCTTAGTATTACTGTAACAGTTTAATGCTGGTTGGCAAAAAATTATGGCAGTCTTGCTACTTAGTTTCTAATGATTTCATTTGTTAAGTTTTTCGTTGAGTACTTTTTGGCATATCTAAAGAAGAAGAATTGGTCAACGATTAATATGGGATAGTTTGATCAATGAATTAGAGTTAGGGAAAACAAAGGATGGGAGTTTCATACTTAGAAATAAGTTTCGATTGTTATTGTCAGATTATGTTGGCCGAGGAATCATATTTGTGGCATCAGGTCATTTTCTTACCATATATTTCTGTTATATGGACTAATAAGGACCCATTTGAGTATGTTATAGTCTTGAAGGTGGTGGTTTTTATGTAATGGTAAAATTATTCCACTTGTGACTTGAAGGTCATGGGTTCAAGCCAGTTGTACCATGCTCTTGAGCAAGGAGAAGGCTGCATATGTCAACCCTCTCCAGAGCCCACAACGCAAGCTTTGTGCACTGGTTCGTCCTATTGTTATTGTCTCGCCAGTATTGTTTCTCTTCTTGATATTGCAGGAAAGATGATTCATGGCATATTGAATGTTTTTTCTTATTTCAATCCTATTCGTTCATTTCCCATCAAAGCTGTTATTTATGTGAAGAATATGAAATATAGGATCATTGTATTATTTTCCAATGCATGGGACCTCAACATGGCTTACACTGATATAATTGACACTCATAAAAGCTTGCAGCATGTAAAACTAGCTTGAAAGTAGTTGTTGAAGAAGTCAATAAAAGTTTTATTTATTGTTTATGACAGTGTGCAAACTGGAAAGGATAATGTCATATTATTCAAATATATGTCACTGAAATGGCCATGAATAATTTTGAATTGATTGCATTGCTAGATTACAATACTATCCCCTCTTTTTTGAGTTATAATTTTTGTATTTGCATCGTGCCTATTATGAAAGATCATTGGAAGTTCATATCAACTGAATTTGTTAAAAAAAAACTGGGTTTGTGCAATATTTGCCATTCTGCATGAGGTCTGACTTTGTTTTAAATTAATACTTAAGAAATGGAGGGTGTGATGATGACTCTTAATGCTATTTTTTTTTTATAACCAAAAGATAAGCTTCAGGTGTTTAATTTAATTTGCATATTTCATCTTCTAAAACCTGGGCATAATTTTGCAATAACTAAGTTGAAAACCTCACTAAGTTAATTTATGTTGATTGATTCATTTGAATTTGTGAACATAGTACATACATGAGTGTTGTTTTTTTATAGCAGTTGACCTTTTATTTCATTAAGTTCTCCTAAATGACACTGTTCATACTTCAGTAGTATATGGTAACACTGGACGAATGTAGATATAATTTGATTTGATGTGATCCAATATACTGGAACATATGTAGTTCCGATAAAAATTCAATGGAACAATGATCTAATAACATATTTCATCATATTTATTTATGTAATACCCAAATACATGTTAGTTCCTTGAATCCCGTGGCACCCAATGAAACTAATTTTCTTGGACAGGATCCAAAGAACCCAAGTCATCATGAAAATGATGAAATTAAACATCAAGAGCCTAATAGTTGAGTTCTTGATCACTAGGCTACCAGGCAGTTGTAGTTGGCAATACAGCCAATATTCCCATGTATTATGCCACAGGTTGATCTTTATTTCTAGTCTTTTATGTTATTTGATGATGTGTCCGTGCTTTTATTACAGATGCCCGGTGTGCTTA
This sequence comes from Croton laevigatus, assembly GCA_949640765.1. Classification (NCBI taxonomy): domain Eukaryota; kingdom Viridiplantae; phylum Streptophyta; class Magnoliopsida; order Malpighiales; family Euphorbiaceae; genus Croton; species Croton laevigatus. Next base: position 24,934 of record CATIWJ010238529.1, on the reverse strand, counting down.
GGGGACTACCAAGCGGAGGATAGGCTTCAACAGATACCAGCATGTGGCCACACATTTCACATGGAATGCATTGATCACTGGCTTGCCAATCACACTACCTGTCCAATTTGCCGCCTTTCCCTCATTGCATCTGCTAAGGTTCAGAGTGAATCAACAAATTATGATCGAAATGATCGAGTAGAAACCGGTCAGGAACATTCTGTGGCAGGGAATGGCGGTGAAATGCCTGTTCAACCAGGGCCAGTTTCTTGTGAAGAATCACAATCTAAAATCTCTGAACAAACGAATGAAGACTTGAGGAGTGTCCATGAGGCTGTTGAAGAAGATGGAAGAAGTTGCGCAAGTGCTGTTGAGGGGAGAGAATTCACAAATGCAAGAAATGAATCAGAGGAGCATGAAGATAGTAGAAACCCTTCTGGTAATTTGCAGTTATTTTTTAACCATCTCTGTTTACTACTTTCTACTCATATTTTATTGGTGCTTTGCTGATTGGATTTTCTCTTGAAATTATCACTGGCTCTCGATGAAAATGATCCTGCAACACGTTTACAACAAATGCAAGAATTATGATAAATTTAGACTTTTAGCAAAAGAAAAAACTCTTAATTCTTCGGTGTAATGATTGCGAACTGTGAGCGATTGAAACCCTTTTCTTTTTCCTTTGTTCGTTCGCAGCTTAATTTAGAAAAATGAATCGATGTGGCAGTGCTGAAGAATGCCTTGATGAGTCTATCTGCAATCACTCTCGAAGCTGGAAGAACAAGGCCGACCTTGATCTTGAAGATGATGATGATGCTCAAGTTGAAACTGGGGTCTTAAAAGCATAAATAATAGGTGGGCGTGATGAGATAGACAGAGGGCATAATCACGTATAGTTTAGTTTCCATTGTATTGCAAATTGCATTTTAAGATTTGTTGTTGTGTAGCTTTTGGTGGGTAGTGCATTAAAACTCTGTTGACAATTTTGAGAGTTGTTAGGATATTTAATTTCCATATTTTGAAAGTGTCCAAATTATGTGATGTTAGATGAATTTCAAATTCATGCACACAGACTCTTTAAATTTAAGAGAGATAAAACTGCATATAATATATTTTCAAAACAAAAATTGCATTTTTTTTTTTTTCCTCTTTAGTTACCCCAAGAAAATTTGAATCTGAGACCTTTGTTCTTTGGTGATATTACCTCATCACTAGGCCAACCCCTTGGGTTAAACAAAAAATGCATATAATATAAAAATTATTAGATTATAATATAAATAATGCAATTTTAATTTCAGATCTCTTACAAAAACAATAATATATGTGGGTTAAAAATGAGGTGCATAAAAAATGTAATTAATACATTTAATTATCATTTTTACCCTTGAAAAAATATTTTTAATTTACTTTGCATTTTGAACCATCAATAACACAAATATGTATATTAAAAAAAAAAAGAAAAATACCTTTAACAATAAAATCCACAAAAGTTACAATTCATACACTTAAGATCTCCATTAATGAAAGAGATCTGAGATACAAAATATGAAAATCGTATATATTTTTAAATATTTTAACACATTGAAACCTTGATTTTGTGATATATTAAATTAGGTATAATATTAGAAAAGACACAGCATTTAAATCTAAAAATAAATTTTAGTCTAATTATATTTTTAGTTCTTAAAATAATCATATTTTAATTTTTTGCTTTTAAAATAATTATAGTCTTTCTGTTTATAGCATGCTTATAATCTGTTTATGAAATGTTTATATTATGTTTATAATTAAAAATGCTTGTTTTGAAAATTATTTTGTTTATAGTACTGTGAATTTAGTAATTTACTATCTCAGGGGAAAAAAAATATTTAATAAAATTAGCATGGAAATTTAAAAGAAAAAGAAAGGAGAGCAGAAAGCAAAAGTGTTTTGATTGGGGGGTCAAACGGTCAACCCAAGTATGGTAGAAATCCATAGTACTAGTTGTGTACCCTCTGCATTATATCACTCGTTTTCTTTTTCTTTTTTCAATTTCCATTCCAAGAAGCTTTCTTCAATCTTCATCTATCTCCATTCCTACTTGCATAGAGCTCTGAGAATTGTCACAGGTAATTTTTCAGTCCATCCAGAAATTTATTTGAATTATCTGATTTCACTTTTTGTTTGGTTTACGCGCTATTTGCTTTTCTCTTTGATTTCTTGCCTTCCTGACAACTTCATTTTCATTCTTTAATTTAGCATCTCTGTGTGTTTCATAGCCGGATCTTTAACTTTATCTGATAGATTTCCATTGGGGTTTCTTCAAAATTTTGAATTTGTTTAAGAGTTTCTGTTTGCAAGCCTTTTTCTATTTTGTATGTAGATTGTACTTTGGATATTGTCTTGGATGCTGAGCTTCGATGAGAACCCTAAATTTGAGTGTGTTATAGTTAAATGAGCTTATTAGGGCTTTAACCAATTGTTTTGTATCCACTCTTTACAGATTCGAAATTTGAAATGGGATGGACAATTTTCGTTGCCTAGGAATTAGCCTTAGTTGCTAATTTTGGTGGGGTTCCAGAAAGGTATGAGGGACTTCTTTCTTGATTTTGAATATTTGGCTGAGGAACTGTGTTGGTATTTATTGGAGTCTTTTGACTTTGTTACTGAAGAATTTGTTGCATTTTGTCTGATTTTTGCCTCTTCTGTTGAGGAAATTATTGGGTTTCTCTTTTTCCAAATTGTGGTCTTTTAGATCCTGCATTTTGCTGTACTTTGAGTTTATATTGACCGTAGTTTGAGCTCATTGAAGGACTGAGAGAAAAAGAATTGTTAACTTGATGTGAAAACTTTAGAAACATGGGTTCAATTCAAAATACTGTTCATTATTGTTGTGTATCTAGGGCAAATCGAACTCTGCATGAGTATAATGGGGGAAATCATGAAATTGAGAATTTGGCAGCATTGTCATTAGAAAATACTCCTGCCTATCACAAGTGGTATTTTGAGACAATTGGGAATAAGACTTTCGGATTTTTGATAGAGGATGGGTATGTTTATTTTGCAATTGTTGAGAAAGGTCTTGGAAATTCAGCTGTTCTTCAGTTTCTAGAGCATTTGAGGGATGAGTTTAAGAAGGCAGCTAGAAAAGGTTCAAGAGGAAGTTTTTCAGGTTTGATCTCTGCTAATGTGCAAGAACAACTCGTGCCTGTGATTCGCCGTTTGATTACTTCATTGGAACATGTATCTCAAACTGGCAATGATTGGAACACTGAGCCTTCCTCAACTGGCAATACAATCTTATCTCCATCACCAAGTGACGCAAATGCACAAATGGAAGTTCTTACCTCAACAAAAGCTCCGTTGTTGGGAAAATCCAACAAACAAGATAAGAAGAAATCAAAGGATCATGTAATCGTAATGAGAGATATTGAATTGGAGGAGCATAGAAAATCCACAGATCGAGGGGTTAGAGTTGATTCAACATCACTAGATTCAAATAACCAAGGTGGTGTAGCTTCTCCAATTTCATTGCAAAAGGACTTGGGTTCAATGAGGATTAGGTCGAGTGCTCAAAACATTCGAAAAAAGTGGTGGCGACAAGTAAGGATTGTTCTTGCAATTGATGCTGTTGTTTGCTTAATACTATTCATAATTTGGGTGTCAATTTGTGGTGGTTTTGGGTGCACTCGTTGATCGTAAAATTGGAGTTAGATTACTACCATTTACTCGATAGCGTTTCTATAAATGAGTACATAAACATTAAATTTTCCATATGATAATGGATAGAAGTGCTATATCAACATCAACGGCACCATTGAATTTATGATTCTGCATTGAAGTTGTGTGCTGGAAATTAGATGGTGAAAATATATCAACAGATTGTTTATACAGTTTAGTTTTAATGGTACATACATGAGAGTTTTATATGTTTGTCCAAATCTCTGTTGCACTGCTATGCTGTTTTTTTACAAAAAAAAATGCTATAATTTATTTATAGATACATTTAATATATGGTGTATCTAAATATTATAGTCTTAAGAATATTTTGTTTTCCATGTATAGAAGTTAGTAATTTATTGTGTATGAAGTTTGTGAAATTTGCTTGTTTGTGGTTTTAGGAGTCCAAATCTAATAGCCAAATTGAACTAACATTTGCTGGAACTTTGATGACATTGACATTAATTCACTCTTTTTTTTTTTTTATTAATGCGCATCTTCATTATTATGATATGTAGCAAACATTGTCTCAGCAGCAAATAAAAGTAATAAACAGAACATGGATTTGTAAGTACAAAACTAGTCTACATGCAATTCAGTAGGGTAACTGCACATAAAAAATGTATTTTTTATTTTTATCCCTAATTTGATATTATTTTTTAAAATTGAACGAATTATACTTTTATAATAATTTCTTCTAATAAATATTAATTAATTAATTAATTAAAATTTTAGATGACTTTTGATATTTTAATTTAAATCACACGATTATAAAATGAACACTATATTTTTATTCTAAAATATTATTTTTTTTAAAGATAAAAAATTATTATTTTTAATTATCAAAATTTGAATAAAAATAATAAATATTATATTTACTAATTATTATTGTTATTATTAATTAATTAATTAAGTTACCTCCGACTTGCTTCTTTCGTCTTTAATATAAGTAAATTTGTCACAGGGTTAGTCTAGACCCTATCAAACGAGTTAGGTAAAGAGTATGGATAATGATGACTTTGCTCAGCTAATAACTGAATCAACCTGATCTGATTAGGATGAATTAACAAGTATTAACCAATCTGAGTTTTCTCAAATTCATCCCTTGTCTTGTCTCATCTACTAAACAAGTTCAAGAATTAAGTAAGCTTGCTCGTTTTAATATTCCACTAAAATAACTGACGAGTTCACTCAATTGCAAACTCTTTTTCAGCAATTTTGAGAAATAGTTGCCTACACTTTATCCTTTAAACAATGGCCTAAAACGTAAATTCACACCTCAACTTTCATGTTTTTTCCAAAAGGAACCTTAAACTTTGCGTGAACACAAATAAACATTCCAAGTTTGAATTCCTTCAGCAAATTAACCCATGATTGCTTCCAAGAAAAATGTGTGAATTGCATGCACAAATAAGGGGCTCAAACTGTAAGTTTTAATGCCTTTTCATATCTTCTCAAAAAAAATTAAGGACCAAATGGAAAATTTACCTTTCCCTTCCTCCTCCAGACATCGAAATATCCTCCACTTCCTTTTTGCTGTTCTTTCAATATCGAAGGCCCATTCTTTCTTCCTCTTCGTCATCAATCTCTCAGCCCCTCCGCTTTCTCAACCAATTTCTCCAGCGCTTCCGATGCAACAAAGATATTGTCGTCCTCCACCGCGTTGTACAAATCATCGAACAAACTGAACAAAACGAAGAATCCTCATCCTCCATTTTATTCCAAAAATAGCAAGTTGTGATTTGCACCAACACCGAACCAAAAACAAAAATCGATTTCAGAAACGAAATTTCAAGTTGCAGTGGCATGTTCCCTTCCCTTCAAACTACAATTGTTTGATATATGGATTTTGATTCCAGAAACGAAAATCGAAAATAGATAGAAGGTGGTGGCTGGTGGATTTTCGAATTCAAAAGAGGTTGCAACAGTGGGATTTCGATTTTAGAGAGAGATTATTAGCTCGTGTCGGTTCATGGAAGCTAGAGTTCGAACAGACAAGGGGTGGAACGGCTGAGAAGAACTGGCCGAAAAGCTTCAATGGAGGACAACTGGATTCAATGTTTGGGGGAGGAAGGGGAAGGGAAAATTTCCATTTGATCCTTAATTTTTTGAAAAGATACGAAAATGCTTTAAAAATTAGAGTTTGAGCCCCTAATTTGCACATGCACTTCACGCATTTTCTTGGGAGCAATCAAGTGTTAATTTGCTTAAGGAATTCAACCTAGGAGTGTTTATATATGCATACGCAAAGTTTGAGATTTCATTCCAAAAAAACATGAAAGTTCAGGTGTGGATTTATATTTTAGGCCTTTAAACAATTAGTAGACAAAACCAAATACTGAAAAAAAACTAGAATATTAAAAAGTTGAAACAATAAAGATATGATGATTAGGATGCTCTTTTAACCAGCAGCAGGAATTTGATCATCAATTACCATCCTTTCTGGTTATTTCAGAATCAAAAACATCTTCCGGTAGAACTACCCTGAAAACTGCGTAGTGATGATTCAGGCTTTTCTCCCCCTGTAGTCTGTGAACACTTCCCAGCGCACCCGCATTTGAATTAGGGAAAGCATAAAATATTCGCCTAATTCTTTGATGAACAAGCGCCATTGCACACCTACAAGAATTTTGTTTAACGTCCAAAAATTAATTCCTAGGGAAGTGCTCGAGAATGTGTAATTTCTACCTACAATACAAGTCGAAGACAAGGATGGGAGAATAATTAGCTTTCACAAAACTTACATGGTACATGGCTCCCAAACCAGAAAGATGTCATAACCAGTGCATAGATAAGGTCTCACAGTTGTTGCTTCACCATTAGAATCAATCTCTTTCCCGTTTTCGACCTGAAAAAAGATCACATAAATTTAAAATGCATTTCAACCATCACCGAGAAAATGCACAGAAACTATAAAAATTTAACAAAATTGATTGGTATTTTTTGCAACCTACAAAATTAGCACGCCCTGAGTACAGAAGAAACTATAATGCATTTCAAAAATTATTAATCAGCAACCTTCGCAAGTGGTTGGTTTCCCAAAACAGGTTCAATTTGAAAAGGTTCTCATACAGAAGATTAACTCACATTTGCTGTGTTTGTCTTTTGTCTTTTTGCTGGACAATCTACACAAGAAGATGACATAGGTTCAATTTCTAAAGGTTTTTCCGTGGTATGAAGTGAACTAGGAAAAAGCCGTCTATCCCTTTCTGCAGAAGATTCAATGGCAACAATAGCAGCATGCCGTAAAGGATGCCAAATACAAGAATCTGCCATTTTTACTTGTTGCCCAGACCACTGCCAAGGGTTTAAACAAGCAGCAGCAACAAATGACGTTTCAGGTTTATCTTGTGATTGTGGACTGTTTGCATGACTTGCTACTCTGGAGTCAGGATTAGAGGGGGAAACTTGTCCTTTAATGTGGCTACTTTCGGCATGGGGCTTGTTACTGTGTGAAAAGATCTGATCACGTCCACTTGCAATAATTTGCTGGACTGAAGGATCCACTATAACAGCCGCATTGACAATCTGCAGAAATGCAAACAAGAGGGAAGCTCAGACATAAATTATGCTCTATCAATCATTGAAACTAACATGCAAGCAAGCACCATCTCAGTTACAATAGAGAACTGTGCCTTATTTAGTGTTATCATTTGGTCACCAATGGGCTGTAGCAAATCCAATTACAAAATTTCAGAGTACGATTATGCTTTCCATAAAAAAATAAAAGGGGTAGCCCGGTGCACGAAAGCATCCTGCATTTATGTAGGGTCCGAGAAAGGGCCGCACACCCGAAGGTGTAAATGTAGGCAGCTTTACCCTGCATTTACTACAAGAAGCTGATTCCATGGCTCAAACCCAAGACCTTTTGGTCAAGTGGCGACAACTTTACCGTTGCGTCACGGCTCCCCTTCACAATTATGCTTTCAATCCAAGAATTACTTCTGAAAACTATTATGATACTAGGCATTGAAGTAACACTAACTTGTGCAACAATAAGTTGTGTATACAGGTAGATTCTACTCTTTCATTCCAAAACCTAAATAAAACCTTTAAGGTGGAAAATTGCAACACTACCAGTTCTGCCAATAAATTTGACAGGAACTTTGCCTTATCATGGTCCTCCAAACAAAAAAATGAAGTCCACAGAAAAAATTAAATAGTTACCGAACCATCACCAGATTTTGCCAAGTCAATAGCCACTTTCACAAACTTGAATACTGATTGTGAGGCCTCTTCCCCAAATCCAGTAATGCCATCAATATTGCTACAATTAGAGGAAAGAGAAAAGGGAAAAGGGAAAAAGAATAATTAGGAAAATGAAAAACATTTCTCATTTTGAAGATATGATGAATTGCATCAATACAAAACTTAGGAAGAACTAATCCAACAGAAAGAACAGAATATAAGAATAGTTAGAACGTTTTTACAATCTTTATTATCTTCTATGTATATGATTAACTCAACACTTCTATAGTCAATCAAAAGCTTGCTCCTCCTAACCAGAAGTCAAATCTCATACTAAATTTCCTTATTTCAATAATATACATTTATCCACAGAATCTATTCTGTATACATTTTTAAAAAGATAAAGTGGTTGAAATCTTGAACATCAAATGATTACTAAATTAATCAGACTATTTTTTCATAATTTGATTGGTATAATTATCATTTGATACAAAGCATGCACCCTTAGAATGATTTAGCATTGTAGATAGGGGTGAGCAAAAGAACCGCCGACCTGCTGACCCAACCTAACCGAAATTCAGTTACCCACATGATTCGGTTCGGCTCACGATTCTGAATATTGCCTACCCCGAACATTCACTGACCGGTTTCGGTTTTCGGTTCAAGAACCGAGCCGAACTGCTGACCCGAACATCACTATTAAAACTAAACCGTTTTTATTTTTAATTAAACTAAATAATAACAAAAACCACAGACCACCCACACAAAAAACCTAATCTCTATCTATTGTTTTTTTCCCTTTGTTTCTGTTCTTAGACAATTTCCTCTCCCTACCGCCGCTCTTCTTGCCAAGGATCACTGCTGGAGGAAACCAGTGACAGTGAAGGGCCTGATAACGCGCAGCACGGCAGCAGAAGCAGGTGGAGGCGGAGCACTGTAGCAGCCAGGTATGTTGGTTTTTTCAATTTTAATGTTTCTTTACAATTTAATACAGTATCTGTTTTGATTAGATATGTCTATATTTTGAGTTTTCTTCTCTGTATAGTTCACATTCACAGTGAAAAAAGAACAAAATTCTTATAACCAACAATTTTAGGAAACAAGTGACCTATTCCTTCTTGCGTTTCTGTATTACATTTTAGTTTTAGGGGTTTTTTTTCTATTTGACTATGTTACATGGTAAATTCAAATAATTGTTCATGAAGGGTAATATTAAAATGGGTGATTACTAATTTAGATTGGTAAAATGCAGAAGCAGTAATTGAGTATTATATTGTGTTTAAGATTAAAATGGGTGATATATTGAAATGGGTGATTTAGATTTTTTTTTTTTTTTTTTTGGTTTGAAAAAAAGGTGATTTAGATTATTAAAATGCCATTAATTGAGTACTATGTGTATAAATTTTTAATAGTTATAAAATTTATATGCCATTGAATGAATTGTTTAATTAATTGTCTTTTCATTAAATATTCAGGTTATTTTGAAGGAAAAAAGTGCAAAAATATTTGAAAAATTGAAGTACGGTGATGTACGTGTGGCATGAAGTGAAGAAGTTCTACTTTTTCCTTGCAATTAGAACATTAGTTTTTTAGTGTTGTTTTAATTTGAACAATTGTAATGTTAATTTAAATTTGGATGTTATTGTTGTTGTTTGGGTTATGGTTTGTAAACTTATTTAGACATTTGGATATTTTATTATGTTATTTTATTTTTGGACCATTGGATATTTGATTGTGGTTTTAAATCATTTGATTGTGTTTTGATGATAAATGAGCAGATATGAATGTGTAAATAGGTAAACCAGTAGCTGAAATTAGCTTTATTAACACGATTATAACAGGTTTTGGCAATTTTTCTGCACTGTCGGTTATTCCCGAACCAAACCGACTGGTTCGGTTTATGTTCGGTTAGGCCCTATAGCGGTTCGGTTCTCGGGTTGGCAAATGGCCGACCCTATAGTATCGGTTTACATTTGGTTTGGTTCGGTTCGGTTTGGTCCCGAACTGCATTTGCACACAGCTAATTGTAAATCTCTCTCCGCTGCTTCCATATCATTATAGTCTGCTGCAGCAGTTGATTTCAAGAAAACCATTTTTTCCTCAAAATGAAAAAAAAAAAACTTTTTTTCAAATATTATGATATGGAATCATAGGAAAACTCGACTGCTAGAAACTATATGAATGAGTGGTAGAGAAACAAATATTGAACAAGCATCAGGAAACATTGTAATGAAATAACTAGAACTTACTAAGTAGGTGGATGGTATGACGTTGGCCAAAACTTGCATTGTTCTTCCCACTCTTCCTTAGTTGTTGCAGCATATTTGCAAATCTGGAATTGGTTAAAGTCCATATGTAAGATATGACCGCCTTAACTATCTCCAAAGCCAACATTACAAGTTTAGAGGAAAACTTAATATCAACCATTTCAGACAAATGAAATTTCAAGCAGGAATAAGATGCCTAATAGACAAGAGTCCCCATAGCATGAAAAAACCCCTAAAAATATTCACTTTTTTCTTTGAAACAAGTTTTACAAATTTCAAAGATTCCAGAACTTAAAAAATTCATTTCTCAAACTGCCATTATAAGGACCATTTAAAAGATTGCCGTGCAAACATAAGGAGCTCAACATAGATGCCACCACTTGTGTTGTGTAAAGGGTATCAAATTGATAAATGACAATAAATTTGGAATTTATATCCTATGCATTTATAACTGTGAAACTAAAATTAGAGGCAAAAGGAGTAAGACTATAAGAGATGAAATCAAGAGGTTACCCATAGAGGCAAAAGGAGTAAGAGTGTAAGAGAATGAAAACAAGAGGTTACCCATAGATTATGGTTATTAGCATTCTAATGGTTATAAGCAACAAGTATGATGTTTCCAGGAAAATAGAGGACTAATTTTTAATTATTTTAATAAGAAATCATAGTCATTGATCAGCAGGGAGAAAACTCGCTATTGGGTCAGCTTTTTGAGCAAGAAGTTGAATGAATACCCATTAGCTACGATAGTGCATAACAGTAAAATTATTGCAGCGTGTGTTTGCTTAAAAACTCACTTGTCATTGCAAAACTCTTCTGAAAAGCTATGCAAGCTATTTATTTTGCACCTGTGTTACTAAGACTGCATAAAGATTTATAGCTAATCTAATAACAAGATAGCAGTATCAAAAATAAAGCATGCTCAAAACGCACCTCAATAATTTATCACCACTGATTTTGGCCATCAATAAACAATGCTTCAATGTAAGAAATATGCACTACTAGGGAACCAAATATTGATGATAAAAAAAAAAGGGAACCAAATATTAAAAGGGAAAGAAAAAAAAGTGACCCACTTTTGTAATAAAAGGACTCAACTGATAACTATTGATTAGTTCTTGCACATCCTGTGGCAAGTTGTTCAGTTGATTGTTGTTCTCAGTAGCTAGGCACAATATAACTGATAGCTGTGTTTTCCCTACAAACAAAAAGCACAAAACAAATTATCATCTCTATCCCTGCTGCTATGAAAGCACAGGCAGTATACTTGCATAAACAAGGTGCTGCATACCAAAGGGAAATAAAATGAAATAAAAAACAATGCCTCAAAATCTAAGTCACTAGAGGAAAGATACAACTGATAAAAATCCTTGATTAATGAAATACTTTGAACACAAACTATGGAAATGAAAAATACTCATGAAATGAGAAAACCTAAACAACTACACAGCCAGATACGATTGTAGCCTAGGGGTAAGGCTTAAAATATCAATACTTGATTTCTCAAATATTACAAAGTAGAGAAGCAATATTGAATTTACATCAAAAGCAATACAATGCTTCTCGGATTCTTGAAACAAACTAAACTCCTAGTTACTTCATGAATACTTTTTTTTTTTTTTTTTTGCGAAATGAGCATACAAGCCATGGCCTACCAATGAGCTAAACTAGTAGAACATTTGATTGCCACAAACACATAATCCTACTAAATTTAAGGAAAGATAAATGGATTAGCACGTATTTGGTTGTTCTAGATCTACTAAACAATTTTGCTTGAGAATCAACCAAAAAAGGTTGAAATATTGCGAAAGGCACAAAATAAAATGCTAAATAAATAACAATTAATGTTAAAAAAAAAAAAAAACCTTCAATCTGTCTCTTGTGTATCCGCTTCACATGGCGCAGATCTTCAAGTGGAGCAATCTGATTTAAACGCCTACTCCAACAGAAATCACACCATATCAATCTTAGCATCAAAAGAGGAGTATTTTTCATAAACATTATGTGAAGAAGACGAGCTCAACCTTATAAGAGTATTTGCAACCCTTGGCTCAATCACCGAAGCAAGTGCATTCACTAGATGTTGCAAAAATAAAAATCAGTTAAAAAACAAGAAGCAGAAATGTATTCCTATTTAAAAGTGAGCGATAAACTCACCAGTGCGTTGTTGGTTGGGAAGTATAGGTGACTTAGCAGGTATGTGAACGATCTGACATGCATCTATGTTCTCCTTCATGCTTGCTTGTTCGTTCTTCTAAATTTCCTGAAATTTTTTTTTGGATATTTTAGGGCGTTAGGACAAAATACATTCTTTGAAGCATTTCATCAAACAAGTTTTGTGCATTTAGCAATAATAAAGAATGAATGTCATCATCATAAATAGATGTTGCAGAATAGATTTCAGCAGAAATGTATGTCAATGCAAAGAAATCATAGCAAAGATGTTCAAATAGAAAACAAAATCAAGAGCATAACTAAGCAGCAGCAAATGAAAATGAATTTTCCAAGCCAAAAAGCTAATATTGTTACTTCAATTTGAACAAGTGAATTAAGCAGCAAAATCAATAGCATAAATAAGTAGCAACAGCAAGGCATAAATAAGTTTGTTCATTCCATTTCAATAAACAGCAGCAGCAAAGACAAGAACCAACCTATACTGCCCACTCGGCGGAGAGCTCGAATTCAATAAGCGGTGGAGAGGCAACTGGGGTTATTTCTTGTTGCCGGTGGTTTTCAAAAAAATTTTTATCTCACAATATTACAAAATCACTAACTTACGAATAATTGAGTGTATGGCGAATGCTAGCCAGGTGCGGAATCTGAAGATCCATGTTAAAATAACGGTCCACTCCGTTAATACTTTTTGAAGTAATTTTAATATTTTAAAGTATGAAAATGCCACGGGTTTTAATAGATGGATGAAAGTCTAAAAAATGTGATTTGTTCTTACCGTGACTCGCCTTATAGGAGGTGAAGTCCTGAAAATCCAGCATCCAATAAAATTCTTTGAGCTTTGTAAAATTTGGAGTTCTTTGAGCTTTGTAAAATTTGGAGCCTAATTCGGGCCTGACCTGACGGGAAGGCTAAAGTAAAGTCATGAGATCGACCTCCCTCCAGACCGTGTATGGAATAACCACACCCTTTGAGAGTCCCAAACCCGAAGAATATACAATGGAATCTAACTGTTGTTTGATTGAAACTGAGTTAGCCTACTTCTACGAAAGTTAGAAGTATGGACCCGAAGAAAGTGAAACATCCTAAAAAAGTACATTTCATATGAAAATAGTTTTAAACTAAAAAAGGCCTTAAATATTCTATGTACTCATTGACAAAAAATTGACAACAATTGGCCGTACGCAGCTAAAAAAAAGCTCCAAATAATTTAACATCCGATATGGCATGATGACCAACAACGCATAAATTACAACTCAAAGCTACATGGATTTAGGGTCCCAAACTAGTAAATTCGGCAAGTACAATGTAAAAATAGTACACATCTGATTGCCCATGCAGCATCATAATGAAAACTCCAATGGTTCAGAGTCGAAAAATCACTTGCCCTAATACATTTCCAGCGGTCCTGAGAATTGCATAACAAACCCTTCCAATGGCTTGAACAAAAAATGAATGCCAATGAAGATTGAAAGATTGTGCAAAATAATCAAACATCACCCCATGTTGACGGTCCACCCATCCCAACTTCAACATCTGCTGGCAACTGCACTGCATGATCACCTCCTCCGTTCTTAGTTTTCTTCTTCTTACCAGATACAACAACTAACCCACCCATTGAATTTTTGTCTTCACCAGCTTTTTGCATCATTTCCTTCTCAGCACCATGATCAAAACTTTCCACATCATTAATACTGAAAAGGTCTGCAAATGATGTTTCCCCATTGTCAATTACATCAAGCTCATCTAGTTTCTCTGACTTTTTACTCTTGGGTTTCTTTTCAACTCTGTTTTTAACTTTCTCCTGGACTGGTTCATCTTTCTCTGACAATTTTTCAACTGTTTTATACCATTTTTTATTTGAGCCGCCCTCTATATCAAAATCATTACCAGTATCTTGGTGCTGTGATTTTTTCCTCTTTAGCTTCTTTTCAACCATCTTCTCATCCCTCTGAATTGGAAATGCTTCCTTCCTTGACATTTTATTCAGATCCATGTTAACATCACTAATATTATCAAGATGACTGCTTTTGCATTGATCTGTTTCATGCTTGGATAGTGAAATTCTGTTCATGGAATACTTTTTCTGTCCTTTAGGAACAAGTGAAAAATCAACAACTTTGTCACTATCTCCCATTTTGGTGCTTTTATCAATTGGTTTAGCGTTGAATATACGCAAATTTGGCAATGATTTTAGGACCTGCAGCAACAATGTTTAGAACAGCAATGTGAACAACACATAGCCAGAAAGATTCTCAGAAAAATAAAGAAACATGAAGAGTGCATGACCTTCTTTGTTAACTTTTCCCTTTCAGCAATGGGGTTTCCTTGTATATTGAGGTTTTTCAGGTCAGTTAAGAATTTCAGAACCTGCGATTCCATTACATCACTGATATATAAGCTAGTATCCAACACTGAAAACAAAGCAGAAAAGACACAAAAAGATCTTGACCTTCACATCTGACCAGCTAGTGATGACGTTATTCCCCAAATCCAAATTCTCAAGTATCTTGTTATAAGCCAATTCAGCAGGGAGAGTCTAACCAATTCAGAGAAATTATTATGCAATGTAATGAGCAATCAAATAGAAATCAGAAAGATTTCTCTATTTTCTTTCTTGCTTTAAAATAAGGGCAAAGAAAATGATGAAGTAAAAACCTATATAACACGATATACTATCAGTGACACAGATTGGGATGTCAAGTGCTAGGATTAAGGAGTTGAGTAAGGTAGAAATCATGGCTGAGATTTGAAGATCTGATTTATTATAATTAGTGTATCAGCTGTATATATTCTTACCTAAAATAAATTAGCATTAATTTCTGTAATTACTGTAAATATTTTATCGTCAAAATCAGATTGTACAGTAATCCTATTTAAAGGATTGATCATCAAAGAAAAGATCATTCAGTCATTTTTCTCAAAACTTGTTATGGTATCAGAGCCTAGGTTCTGAAATTCTTAGCTGAATCTTCGAATTCTGGTCAGTTTCTTTTACTTCTGTATTCCAGAAGTTTCGGATTTGTTTTAATCTTTTTGGGTTGATTAATTTCTGATCAACAACTTTGGCTTTGAGAATGTCTGCTGAGAATTTTCTTGGAAGAATGCCTACAGAAACTTTCGCTATCAAATTTACAGGAAAGAATTATGCAGCATGGGAATTCCAGTTCAGAATGTTCCTGATAGGGAAGGAGCATTGGAATCATATTGACGGATCTACTCCAGCTCCTAAAGAAGGCACAGAACTGAGTCAATGGAAGGCTAAGGATGCTCGAGTCATCACTTGGATTTTGGGTTCTGTTGAAGCTCATATGGTGAACAATTTACGTTCCTTTAATACAGCTAAGGAGATGTGGGATTACTTGCAACGTATTTATCACCAAGATAACACTGCAAGACGATTTCAACTAGAACTTGAGATTAGTAACTTCAGTCAAGGTAATCAATCTATTGAGCAATATTACTCTGGATTTCTTAATCTATGAAGCGAGTATTCTGGTATTATCTATTCAAAGGTACCTAAAGAGGCCCTAGCCAGTCTTCAAGCAGTTCATGAAGATAGTAGGCGTGATCAGTTTCTGATGAAACTGAGGCCAGAATTTGAAGTTGCACGGGCTGGATTATTGAATAGATCTCCTGTCCCTTCCTTGGATATATGTCTTGGTGAATTGTTGCGTGAAGAACAAAGGATGGCTACACAAGCTATTCTAGGTTCGTCCAAAGAGACATCTGAGATTGTTAACGTTGCTTATGCTGCTCAAGGAAAGGACAGAGGCAAGGGACAAAAGCAATGCTACAGTTGCAAGGAGTTCGGACATATTGCACGTAATTGTGGTAAGAAATTCTGCAATTATTGTAAACAGAATGGGCACATTATCAAGCAATGTCCTACACGTCCAGAAAATCGACAAGGCCAAGCTTTTCAGGCTGCTATATCATACTCTACCAGTATTAGTTCTACGACCACAAATGGTCGCACAAATCAGTCTTTTGCTACTCCAGAAATGGTCCAACAGATGATTGTAACAGCATTTTCTACTCTTGGACTTCATGGTCAAGGTAAGAATATTTCTTCTCCTTGGTTTGTTGATTCAGCGGCATCAAACCATATGACTGGATCACCCGATTGGTTGTATAATCTTAGAAAATATACTGGTAAATAAAACATTCAGGTTGCTAATGGAAGTAGTCTTCCAATTACAACTGTTGGTGATATTGAGCCTTCCTTTCGTCATGTATTCGTCTCCCCTGGATTATTTACTAATTTAATTTCAGTTGGGCAGATGGTGGATAATAACTGTAATGTGAATTTCTCTCGTCGTGGTTGTCTTGTGCAGGATCAGGGGTCGGGGAAGGTGATCGCGATGGGCAGATTATTTCCATTGCAATTTATTCCTAGAACTTTGTCTTTGGCTTCTATTGTTATTGATAATAAGGTTGACGTATGGCATAAACGTTTGGGCCATCCGAATAATGTGATATTGTCTCATTTGATGAAGCATGGATTTCTTGGCAACAAAAATCAGTGTTCTTCTAATAGTTTATCTCTAGATTGCTCTGTTTGTAAGCTAGGAAAGAGTAAAATGTTACCTTTTCCTACCTATGATACTCATACTAATACATGTTTTGAAGTTATACATAGTGATGTTTGGGGTGTTTCTCCTATTATTTCCCATGCACAGTATAAATATTTCGTGACTTTCATTGATGACTATAGTCATTTCACATGGATATATTTTCTACATACTAAAGCTGAAGTGCTTAAAGTTTTTACAAGTTTTGTGGCTTATGTTGAGACTCAATTCTCCACCTCCATTAAGGTTCTAAGGTCTGATAATAGGGGTGAATATATGTCACATGATTTTCAAGCCTTCTTACAACAAAAAGGTATTACATCTCAACGATCTTGCCCTTATATTCCTCAACAGAATGGGGTGGCTGAATGGAAAAATCGTCATTTGCTAGATATGGTTCGGACTTTACTCTTAGAGGCCTTAGTTCCACCTAGATTTTGGGTGGAAGTTCTGTCGACAGCAGTTTATTTAATTAATCGGCTACCTTCTCAACAATTGAATTTTGATTCACCTTACTTTCTTCTTTTTGATACACAGCCTGATTATTATATGCTACACACTTTTGGATGTGTCTGCTTTGTTCACTTGCCTTCACTTGAACGTCACAAACTTACAGCTCAATCAGTAAGGTGTGCATTTATGGGATATAGTACTACTCACAAAGGGTTTCTATGTTATGATGCTATCACTAATCGACTGCGTGCTTCTAGAAATGTGGTTTTCTTTGAACATGAGTACTATTTTCAACAACATGATCTCTCTTCACATGGTGTTCTTCTTCCTAACTTTGATGATATCACTCCTTCCATTGAGCATTTTAAACCTGGTTTTGTCTATCAGCGACGACAACCCTTATCATTGCAAATCCTTTCCGACCAAAAAACTATGCAAGAGGAACTTCATGCTCTTCAAGAGAACCATACTTGGGATATTATTTCCTGTCCTACTGGTATTAAACCCATTGGATGTAAATGAGTCTATTCCATTAAGCTGAAATCTGATGGGTCACTTGACCGATATAAAGCAAGGTTGGTGGCACTTGGAAATAGACAAGAATATGGAGTAGATTATGAGGAGACATTTGCACCAGTAGCAAAAATGACGACTGTGCGACTTGTTATAGCTATTGCAGCTTCCAAGGGCTGGTTATTACAACAGATGGATGTTAAGAATGCCTTTTTACATGGGGATCTTAAGGAAGAAATTTATATGACTCCTCCACCAGGGTTATTTTCTACATCTTCGTCTGATGTTTGTAAATTAAAAAAGTCACTCTATGGTTTAAAACAGGCTCCACGTGCTTGGTTTGATAAGTTTCAATCAACTCTTAATAGCTTCTCTTTTGTGCAGAGCCAATACGATTCCTCTTTGTTTCTTTGTAAGACTTCAAAAGGAATTGTTTTACTTCTAGTATATGTTAATGATATCATTATTACGGGGACTGATTTGGAATTGATTTCTAAGCTTCAACAGCACATTCAAAGCTTTTTTCATATGAAGGATTTAGGTCCTGTACGCTATTTTTTAGGCCTTGAAGTAACTTCTACAACATAAATACATTCAAAAGATAATTAAATTGGCTGGTCTTCAAGACGGTCGATCAGTTGCTACTCCCCTAGAAGTGAATGTTAAATATCATCGTGACGAGAGTGATTTTTTGCCTGATCCCTCTTTATATAGACGTTTAGTAGGGAGGGAGCTTGAATTATCTCACTATTACTCGGCCTGACATTTCTTTTGCTGTCCAACAAGTAAGTCAATTTATGCAGGCACCTCGGCACCTTCACTTAGCTGCTGTTCGTCGCATTATCCACTATTTGCAAGGCACTTCTACCAGAGGTCTTGTCTTTCCTATAGATTCTCCAATTCGTTTGGTTGCATATAGTGATGCTGACTGGGCGGGCTGGTTGTCCCGATACTCGACGTTCCATTACTGGCTGGTGCATGTTCATTGGTAACTCTCTTATCTCTTGGAAAAGCAAGAAACAAGATAGAGTGTCGAAATCCTCCACTGAGTCTGAGTATCGTGCTATGTCCTCCGCATGTTCTTAGATTGTTTGGCTTCGGGGACTATTGGGTGAGCTTGGGTTTCCTCAAATGGAACCTACTCCGCTTCATGCAGATAATACTAGTGCTATTCAAATTACAGCAAACCCAGTATTTCACGAGCGCACCAAGCACATAGAAGTGGATTGTCATTCAATTCATGAAGCATATGATGCACAAATCATTTCTCTACCTCACCTCACCACTGAACAACAAACTGCTGATATATTCACTAAAGCCCTCTCGTAACAACGACATTATTTTCTGGTTACCAAATTGATGCTTTCTGATCATTTAGCATCAATTTGAGGGGGGATATCAGTGACACAGATTGGGATGTCAAGTGCTAGGATTAAGGAGTTGAGTAAGGTAGAAATCATGGCTGAGATTTGAAGATCTGATTTATTATAATTAGTGTATCAGTTGTATATATTCTTACCTAAAATAAATTAGCATTAATTTCTGTAATTACTGTAAATATTTTATTGTCAAAATTAGATTGTACAGTAATCCTATTTAAAGGATTGATCATCAAAGAAAAAATCATTCAGTCATTTTTCTCAAAACTTGTTAAAGTCCACTCAGCAAGCTTATCACGAGTGTGGCTAGCTCATCGCGGACGCGAGAGCTGTAAAAACAGAATGTACATTGAAATTTTCTTTTTAGTCAAAAAATCACATTCATAAATCTAAATCACATAATTTAAAACAACTTTTTAAACCTACATTCAAAGTTTAAAACCTCATTTCAAACCACTTTCAAGAAAATCACTTTTATGCCCTTAAATCTCAAATCAACACACAAAACAACTCAAACAAATTTCAAGGAAACAACTCAAATTAAAATTAAATGGAGATTAAAGCACCAAACCTCAATTTTGAGCTTTCCTCCAAGCTCAAGTCACTCTTTTACCTTTATCAACCTCCTTTCCTTCTTGAGCTCCTAAACAAAATATAACCCTTTAGTCTTCCAACAAAACCCTAGTTAAGAACCCACATAAAGCGGGTGGAATTAGGCAAATGAAGAGAAATTTCTAGATGTAGGGTAGGGTAGAGATATTTTAAAAATTATTATTATGTTATTCATCAAGTACACATGTCCAATAAAAAAAAAGGTGATTCCAATTGGGCCTCATACCCATCTCTAGTCCACATCCAATAAAATGTCCCTTATTACTTAATGGCTTAGGAATTGCTCAATTAATTACTAATTCCTTCTAATCACTTAATTAATTATGAATCGACTTTAATAAATTTTTAATCACTAAAAAAATTTATTAAGGTATGCGTGACAATTCTACCCACCTTATAAAAAGTTTCAACCTGAAGCTTTCAATCACTGAACAACTGAGAGTACTATTGCCTCATCGAATCTTCACGCTCCAAAGTAGCTTCTTCAACCTTTTGATTCCTCCATGAGACTTTGACTATCTAAACTCGCTTGTTGTTCAACTTTTTGACTTCTCAAGCCAAAATCTTCACAGGTTCCTCCTCATAAGTCAAATCAAGCTCAAGCTCGATACTCTCAATGGATAGCACATAAGAAGGATCCGATCAATATCTCCGCAATATAGACACATGAAAGACGTTATGAATGCGGTCTAACTATAGTGGTAAAGCTAAGCGGTAGGCTACTGGACCAATACGTTCGATGATACCGTATGGCCCAATAAACCTTGAACTTAGTTTACCCTTCTTCCTGAATCTCATAACCTTTTTCCATGGTGACACATTCAAGAAGACTTTGTCGCCGATGGAAAATTCAATATCTTTCCTCTTCAGGTTTGCATACGACTTCAATCGATCAGAAGCTTCCTTGAGTCTGGCCTTGATGAGTCTCACTTTTTCCTCTGTATCTCTCACAAGGTCTGGCCCGATCATCCTTTGTTCACTGAGCTTTGTCCAACAAACTAATGTGTGGTATTTCTTGCCGTAGAGCGCCTCTTATAGGGCCATCTTGATGCTGGACTGATAATTATTATTGTAGGCAAATTTTGCTAAAAGTAGACATCTGTCCTAACTGTCTTCCAACTCTATAGCACAAGCTCGAAGCATATCTTCTAAAATCTGGATTACTCTTTCGGATTGGCCATCTGTCTGCGAGTGAAACACCGTGCTAAACTGTAACCTTATACCAAGAGCTTCTTGCAGTTTTTCCCAGAACTTCGATGTGAACCTCGAATTTCTGTCTGATACTATAGAAACTGGAACTTTATTCAACCGCACTATCTCTTTAACATAAAGCTTTGCTAGCTTGTTAAACGAATAGTCCTTGCGAATGGGTAAAACATGAGCTTATTTGGTTAAGCGGTCCACAATCACCCATACCGCATCATGCTTACTTCTCATCATGGCTAGACCAGAAACAAAATCCATTATTATCCTTTCCCATTTCCATTCTGGTATACTGATAGGCTGCAGAAGTCCTGACGGCAACTGGTGCTCCGCTTTAACTCTTTGACAAGTCAGACATTTTGTTACAAATGCAATGATGTTCTTTTTCATTCCAGGCCACCAATAAAACTTCTTCAAATTCAGATACATCTTCGTACTCGTTGGGTGCATCACGAAAGTACCACTGTACGCTTTTTTATGATCTTCTCCCTTATTTGACCCAACTCTAACACTATTGGACGACTATCGTAGTGCAGAACTCCTTTCAAAATTCTGTGCTTCTCTAACTTCCCTTCCTGAACTAACTTGACCTATTTCTACACTTGTGGATCTTCCTTCTAAGCATCCCTTATCTCTTACAACAGTGTCGGTCTTGCTTATATCTCCGTCAAACATGCTTCTTCTTTTTCTTCTTTATAGATCACATTCACTCTCATTGCCTTCAAAGCTTGCACCATCTTCCTATTGAGAGCATCTGCTACCACATTCGCCTTTCCCGAATGATAATTGATCGTATAATCAAAATCTTCAAGCATCTAAACCCATCTTTTTTTTTTTGTTGCAGATTAAGATCTCTTTGCCCTGACAGGTACTTTAGACTCTTATGATCCGTGACAATCTAACACTTCTCTCTATACAAGTAATGTCTCCAAGTCTTAAATGCCAAAACAATCACTACCAACTCTAGATCATGTGTTGGATAATTCTTCTCATATGGCTTTAACTGTCATGAGATATAAGCCACTACTTTTTCTTCTTGCATTAGCACACAACCCATACCAACATAAGAGGCATTACTATAAACCACATACTCTTTCCCATATACTGGTTGAGTAAGTATCAGGGCGGTGGTGAACTTCTCCTTTAAGATATTTATAACGAATATATTGATGAAAATATAATTTTGAAATAAATATTTATAATGAATATGTTGATGAAAAATAATGATTTTAAAATGATTATTTATGTTGAATATTATCATGAAAAACATTGATTTCTGAATGAATTGCAAATATTTTTGAAAGAAAAACAAGTATGATTTAGAAAAATCAGGAATTATGAAAAAAAATTTAAGCTCTACTAGGATTTAGTTGAACTGAGTTCATGTAGGGAATGATCGATCATATCCTGAGTTTTTAATATATAGCCATTGAATGTTCCAGCGACGGTCGTTAAAATTAATTTATGATGATGAACGTTATTCACGCCTACGGGTGATTTATTCATGCCTACGGGGTGATTCATTCACGCCTACGGGTGATTCATTGAGGTTATGTAGGTTTATCGAATTAAGAAAGTCAAGTAAGATTTTTAATTAAAGAAATTTGATTTATTTTTGAAAGAAATTTATTAGATTTTATTTAATTGAGTGCTTTTCAAAAACTATGGATTAAATATTGCATATGTATGATAAAATTATTTATGATTTTCATTAGTTAAAGTATCCACTGAGTGTAAAGGCTCAGCAAGTTTGGTTGATTCTAAACTTGTAGGTCTCCGGAGGCAAGTGTAGAAGTTGAACTAGTTGGCTAGCATCAGAACACAAAAACTTATATTGGCATATACTATGAAGATAAAGTCAGAATGAGTTAGAATGAGCAAAGATAAAACTTAAAGAAAAAAAAGAAAAAAAACTGTAATTATAATTTGTAATAATTGTAGATTATGATCTGTATACCATGTAATATTTAATGTGGCACAACTTAGTTCGGCTATAAATGGTAGGATTAAGGGGTGTTACACTAACTGCTACTTCTCTTCGTCTTTCATCATTTCCATTCCATTTTCCAATCGTTATTCTTCTCTACCTCTTCTTTATCGCCTCCACCATATAACACTTCATCTCTTTCGCCATTTCTCATTAGCTTGTTTGAAGGTAAGGGAGGGTAAGTAAGAGTAAGGAGAGATAAGTTCACCCCTACTCTCTATCTGGGAAGAGGTTACATGAGGGTGCATAAAAGTAAAAAGAGGTAAACCTTACTCTCCCTCACACCTCAAACCTCTAACTTTCTTACCCCTTAAATTTGGGTATAAGCAGAGGTAATGAGGGTAAGCTAACCTCTTTTTCCAAAAACTGAAAACCGCTGGGATACCGAACTAATTTTTCAGTTAACCGAACCAATCAGCTCGCTTTTAATTTTGAAGATAGGAAAATTTTGATTTTTGGTTCGAAAGTATATTTTGACAGTTTATGAACCGAACCGAATCGGCCAACATCACAACGACATCATTTTGATATAGGTTTATATTATATAACCTAAAACAAAAATGGTGTTGTTTACTTTAAACCTAACCTAAATTACTAACCCCTTGTTTGGATTAAGGGTAAGGAATGTTAAACAAGGGTAAGGAGAAGTAAGTTCACCCCTACCCCTATTTGGAAAGAGATTACAAGAGGGTACATAAGAGTAAGGAGGGGTAAGCCTTACCCTCCCTTACTCCTTAAATCTCCAATTTTCTTACCCCTCAAATTGGGGTGTAAGCTCACATTTACTTAATTTAAATTTTATTCTGTCAATTATGCCTTATATATTTTATTAAAAACCCAATTTTAACCTTTGAGTTTTTTAACCTAAAATTAAAACCAATGTCTTGTTTCATCTTTTCTATTATGTTCTACGTTTGCCGTTCAAGATTCCAGAGCTTTCATCAATTTCCTTTTCTTCACGTATCGAAATCAAGAAATTAGGTATGTGACTATATACATATTTCTATCTTGCAAAATCGTTTTGAGTTTGTTGTTCTCTTCTTCTATCTTGTAAAATTATTTTGAGTTTAAAGTTGTTTATAATTCTTATTGCTACTGGTGATTTGATACAATTTAGCTATTGCTATTGGTAATTCCTATTCCTATAGCTATTGGTGATTTGATAAAATTTAGTTGTTGTTCTCTATGATTCTTGATGCTTAAATTGCAAATCAATTTAGTTGAGGTGGTAACCTTATCTCAGGTATTTAATTTATGTTGGATCATATTTGTTAATAAAATTAAGTATATGAGGTAATTATTATTTGACAAAGTCTTTTTCAACTTAAAGCTCTGAGTACATAGTTTCTATCGTGAAGCAACATTGGCAATTGTTTTCAGGGAAGTTTTTTTAAGCTGAACTTCATGGTTGAAGATGCTATTTGTTTTAAGCATGTAAAGGTGGATTACAGAGCTATATTCAATTTTACACATAGGCTGCTTATTCTTGCTCATATTTTTCAATAACCCTTCACATTTCTACTATCGCAATTGCAAAATGGCAGACCTTTGTTGATGTGAATGGTTCTACTGTATAAATGGAACAAAATTACCATGCTTAGTTTATGACTGATGAGCAACTACCACTGTTATGAATGAATGAGTTGAACCTCTTTGCTTGAAAGGCATATTTTCTTATAGTCATTTAAAAATTATTCAACAGAATTTAATGAACAATTTTTAAAATATTTTATGATCAATTTGAATTTAATGAATAATATAATTTTATTTTTGGCATTAGATAGATGACTCCTTCTAATTTTGAAGCCGATGCATTCGGTAGACTCAAACGAAATCATCATAATAATGTATTGCTCATGTCTTATGCATAATTATGTATTGGAATGGTTAAGAAGACATGAACTTAGA
>CATIWJ010238521.1:0-26533 GCA_949640765.1 Croton laevigatus | reverse complement strand
AATAACTCTTATAGAGCGATTTAATTATTTCAGATCAACAACATTTAACTAACCATCGCTAACATTATTTTATTTACCAATTAAATTCCTAATTAATTATTACAATACATCGCTCGAGTATCAACTTATTAATATTTATTTGTCAATTTATCCAAATCCGATTATCCATTTTATTAACTATTATCACATGTCCGATTCCATTATTTCCAATTTAAGTCTTATATTAAATTAACACTAATAATAATTTATTCCATTAATTATATTTACGATATTTGCGATTCTAATAGTTCAGATTTTCGGATTGTCAAACGGAGTCTATTTTCGGGTTTGGAGTGTCGAATCGATGTGGATAGGGTTATGTCCAAAAATGCTCGCCGGATGGAATATTTCGGTCACCGGCGGCAGAATATTTTAGTCGCCGGCTGGTCACTGTCCGGTCGCCGGAAATCGCAAATGACATCAAAAATCAACACAAATCACATTTCCAGAATCGTCTCAAGCCAAGGATCTCAAATATGCAATTATATCTAACAACATACTAGCCGGTTGGCAGGAAAATCCTTAAAACCAAACGGTTAGTCACCGGAAAACTCAACTTCCGATTCCGGTGACCAATTGTCCAAAACTCTATGCCAAATTGAAGCTTACAATGAGGGGGTTTCAGATATACCTTTAGATTGGCCGGATTCTGGCCGGAAGAGGTCGAAAAATTGATTTGAAAGCGTCGATGAATAGTGACGCTAGGAGATCGACGGAACTTCAGGCGTGAGTATCGCCGAAAAACTGGTTGGTTGGCGGCGATGCTTAGCTCGCTGGATTTCTCAGACGTCCCTCTTTCCGATCTATGGCGAGTAGGAAGGAGACAACCGGTGGTGGCGACGGGAATTGCATCGGCAGCCGTGATTTTCCTTCTCTCTCTCCTCTGGTTCTTTTTCCCTTCGCCGCTCACGTTTTCCTCTGGTTTCTTCGGTTAAGGTGGTCGGAAAAGAAGAGGAGGTGGCTAGAGCGGCTTCGGTCGGCGGCGATGGGCAGCGGCGGCGGCCTGATCGGCGCCTTTCCTCCCTTCCCTCTTATCCTTCTTCCTTCCTTTCCCGTTTCCTCTTTCCCCCTTTCTAATCTTTCTTTTCTTTTTTTTTTTGTAATAATAATAATAATAATAATAATTTATTAAAATATTTTTTGTCGAGAGTACCAAATTGTCCTCAACTATTCTGTCAATTTACTTAAATTATTTGGACTATAATGCCCTCATACTATTTACAAAATTTCAATTATATTAATACCCTTATTTATTAAAATACCACTGCAAATTAAATCTGCAGTCTGAACTATTTTAAATAATTGATCTCCTACTAAGTTTAATCTCGTTTAATATTTTCGATTTACCGAGATAATAATTTAAATTTCAAATTTAATTATTTTATTGTTAAATTAAATTATCAGTCTATATTTCAAGTTTCGAAAATTCGGGTGTTATAGTAACTGTACCCGATGGGATTATATATATATGCATTGATGTGTAACCGGTTTATCACTCTTTCTAATAAGAGAAAACCTAGCCGCTCTGCTCCTGAAGACATAGGCACATTATCGAACCTCGTTAAATCTTTGTGTTCTCTATCTTTGATTGTTTGTTTATTCCTGTGTTCGTTAGCCTTGTTTTTTCTCAACATAAACTATATTAAATGTTAATTAAACTCAGTTATGGAAAATTAAACAAAAATTTATTTTTTTTAAACTTTATTATTAAAGGGTACAAAAATGGTAAGAATTAATTTATATACATTGACAATGCCATTGATGTTATATTCATGTGAATGAAAAAAAATATTCATTAGTCCGAATTGAGGCTTAACTTAAAAATTTAATAAAACTTATTTATGGAAAAATAAATACATATTATAATATATTTCCATGATTAAAATTGATTTATGGAAAAATAATAATTAAAATTCAAGAAAATTGGGTTCTTAAATTTTGGAAATTTCAATTTTTTTTGTTGTTGCAACTATAAGGGTTTTTATAGGTGACATGGTTATAGGAACATATTCGAAAATACATATCAAATTTATGCATAGAACAACAATGTAAATTACATAATTTAGAATGTAGTTATGAAAATGACCAATGCACATAGTAGTCTATTATTATTTTTAAGATTTGCACCGTACAAAACTTGAATTAGGAGAGACACAAGTAATCAAGAGTGAATTGATATAAATCTAATATGTAATTATTTTTTTAATGCAATTTCACGCATTGTGCGGGTGGAAATTCTAATTGCGAAGAAAAATAAAGAATTGAAGAACTTTAGTGGTGGGTACGATCTTACATTTTGGCTAAGCAAAAGTTTTGTTTTCAGTTACGTCCTTATTTGGAAAATTGGGTGCAACTGGTTAATAATTGATAAGTTTGAGGATATTTTTAATTCAAAGTTGATTTTAGAGTATTTGTTTGAAAAAGTTGAGGGTAATTTATGGTTTTTTAGCCGTTTGTAGCTTCTCGGAGACGCTTCGTAAAAAAAGTCGAGGGTAATTTATGGTTTTTTAGCCGTTTGTAACTTCTCCGAGACGCTTCGTCCAAAAAAAAAAAAAAAGAGCAAACAAGCCACCGCCTTCTCGCCAAAAACACCACCGAGAGGTTCAAAACTCTGGAGAGAGAGCTAGACACCATAGTCTCATAGATAGAAAAAAGAATGGATGAAACGAAGTTTAGTGTGATGGTGAGTTTGTTCGAATGGATTCAAAAGACTAAATACCCAACAAAGAAGCGCTCCAAGTTTCGCAAGTTCCTCGACACTTTCTGCAAGCCCGACGACTACTTCTCTTCAATTCGGTTGATCCTTCCAAGTGTGGACCGTGAGAGAGGCTCTTACGGACTCAAGGAGTCGGTCCTTGCTACCTGTCTTGTCGACGCTCTTGGCATGTCTAGGGAGTCCCCCGACGCTATTCGTCTCTTTAATTGGCGCAAAGGAGGCGCAAAGACTGGTGCTAATGCGGGAAATTTCTCACTTGTCGCCTTCGAGGTATGTTTTCTGTTTTTAGTTTCCGATTTTTTTTGGGGATAAACAATAGTTCTATTATTAAGGTAGTAGTATCTGGCTAGAAATTCTAATGATCACTCCACAATATATTTTAATTTGTACATTTTGAATTTTGTGCTATTGTTTGTTTAACTTCCTTTTCCAGAGTGCCACACCTGCTCTTCAAACAGCCTTGAATTCTTGAATTTTGTTTTCTTGTGCTATTTTATAGGCAATTGCTGGTTTATTTAATTGTGTTAATCAGTATTTAGTGTATATCCGATAAAATTTGTTTCTTCCTTTGTTTATGTTCAGAATAGTAATTTGGAAATGATTTAGCTGTGTTTTCTATTGAAAAAACTGAGTTTAGAGAATTAGATTAGAAACAACATCTTTTTTTTTTCTTTCTCTTTCCTTTATTTTAATATCAGCAACTTTCTTATTTCTTGTAAAATCTTCATTAACCGTGAAATGCTCAATTAACTAGTTCAATTATAATTGTAAAATAGTTTCGTATAGTAATCAAAATGAAAGGTAAAAAAAAAGACGACATAAGAGAGAATCTCTTGAATACATGTGGGGAAGAATGAGGGGAAAGTTGAACAAATGAACATGTTTTTGAGTTTTTTAGGGGAAAAGAGAAACTATGAAGAACAAAGAAGAAAATTGGAAAACCAAAAGGAGAAAACTGTTTCTCTTAAGTAATCATAGTCTTAACACCCAAACTTTGCTCTGTTGGGCAAAGTGCAGATAAAATGATTTCTTGTAAGAATTAAAATTGTTGATCCTAATATGTTAATGTCAACTTTATAAGAGAAAGGCTATGAATCAAGTGTTTCAGTTATCTCTAGTGCTCTTATTTCAATGATCTTTGTTATTTCATCTTATTTTTGGAATTCCCCCTCTATTTGTAATTCATCAATAGTTTGAACTATGTGCTGATTTTTAATTCAAGGATGAAGTTTCATTTTGCAACTTTCCTTTGCTGAAAAGAGCTGCTTATAAATTTCAAAATGAAGAAAGTAGTGTTGCTCTAATGGGTTGTACAAAGATGGGAAATTCATTATATGAGAAGAACTCCTTGAACCAAGCTGTTTGGAATTGCATCATGTTGTTGATAGGATATTAAAAACCCATCTACGTTTTAGACGATTAGAGGCTATGTTTTGGTGTGATTCGGAGTGGGCCATTAATTGTTCCCTTGAAAGTTTCTTGGCCATCAAGTAGCTAGTTTCCTAAGAAAAATGTTTTCAAAAATAATTTTTGAAGGTTTTTATTCTCTCCAAAACAGATTTCAAATGGTTTTCCTCAGTTACCAAAATCTCTGAATCTCTATAATGAAATGGGTATTGTGACAAGTTGTCATTACAAAGAATTGATATGAGTCCATTATCACTTATGTGATTCTAGAATTTGTTCATGCAGTTTTTGTTGATCTAACCGAGCTTTCAGCAAGATTTCAAAGAAAATACAGCAATGCATGTGTAATATATACATGCTTCATACCAAATTGATCCTGGTTGGTTGCTTCAAGGAGACATATCATACTCCTAACGTATTTTCCAGAAGCTCTAATTTCACCATCAAGTAGTTATTTATTCCGTCATTAGAAGTTTTTTTTCTTGAACAATTTCCTCTTTCTTGTCTATCCTATTTCTTGCTGTATTTTCAAACTCTTGGACCTCCAAATTGCATAGGAATCTTGGGCCATTTTTTGAAAGAACCTTAGGTACTGTTTTTTGCAGGGAACATATTTTCCTAGACCTTCGTTAGCTTGTTTAAAGATTTCTAATGTTTAGGTATCTAAGAATATTACTGTAAGAAACTAAGTCATATTAAACAAATGACTTCCATTTTCCAAGACAGGAGAACATTTTTCTGATTTTAAACTCTTATTATAATACAACTACAAGGAAAGCACGCCATTAATTCACTAAACACAAATATTCACCATTTTGACTACTGTCAATTATCACTTATCACCTGCAACTGACATCATTTTAACTTTTTTATTTGTGTACTTTTTCTATTATTTGAAATTGAAGTTAAAAGATATGAAGTTTTCATAATAACAAACATTTTCTGTAAACTTGATTTTTTAATTCCTATTCCAATTTTCATTATTGCTCCAAATAATAGAAGATGAGTTCTTTGAAAAATATTTTCAAGAGATAAACCATTTTCTAAAATGGAATGGAGCCTCAATATAATTCATAAGATTCATCTTATTTAGGTATTTATTCCTTTATTTTGTGATTTGAAGGTTTAATTTTCTCTTTGAACTAATCCAATTGACTAGAGATGATATGGGCTACCATATTGCATTTGGAGTAGAATTTATTTCTCGAATTTGTAACTGCAATATTCTGTCGTTGGTTGATTGAGATATTCTGCATGATGCATATTGCTTGCGTTTTGAACTTGTAAAAGTTCCACTCTGGAAGTTATTGCTTTTTATAGCAAGTCCTCCTTTACCAACTATATAAATGGTTAATTTAGGTCAGGTAAATTCAAGTAGTGTAATGTTTTTTATGGCAATATTCCTACTTGGAACAGGTGCTTCAATGCAGGCAAGGAACATCGTCAGGTGGGCTAACAGTAAAGGAGTTAAATGAATTGCTTGATAAATTGGCAGCGAGTGAAAATAGGTATATGTTGGGTCCTCTTTGCATCCTCTTCCATAGTGATTTTTTTTTTTTTAAAAGTTTGGTGGCCTGAACTCAAAAGCCAATTTTATACCCAAATATCTTGCAGTTGCTGACACATCAATTATTTACAAAAAAATTGATTATTGTATCAATCATAATCATATTTTATGATTGTTTTAAATGGATTATTTGTTAGTCAAAGATTATTCTATCTATAATAATAATCACATTTTCTTAAATTTTTTTTTAAATGGCTTATTATATAGTAAATAATTGAAGTTGATTGGCTTATCAACTGACACAACTTTGCTCATGGAAATACTGATAGCTAGATTAGAGGCATTTACCTTCTATATTCAAAATCACTTGTCTTTGTCTGATTTGCTAGAATATTTAATAAATGTATTTTGTATTAATTTATAATATTTTTTCTGCGAGACTTTGATCATTAAATTTTTCAGTTTTTGAGATTCTTATGTCAAGTTTAGTGATTCTTATAATGGGTGGAATTTTCATATTGACATTCCTAGGTGGATAGACATTTAGGTACCAAATGGAAGAAGTAGCAAACAATTTTGGATCAAGGCATATGTACTTGCATGCATTTACAGTGACCTTCTGTATAACAGGGAATGCTATTAGAGGCAACTCATTTTGTCTTTTATGTAGATGATCTGTCAATGACAAGAGTTTCCAATCTTTATATCAATATAAGACATCTTTCTTTCAATTTCTCATGGATTTTCAAAATCTCGCCTACTGTGTCCCTCTATCTTTTTCTTCCTTGTCACTTCAGAATGCTGATTATACCTCTATAAATTCTTTTATTTGACAGTTATAATGTAGTGAACTAGTGATGGTTCTCAATCTTGTCTTTTTGTTGGGAGTGAACTGTAGAGTATAACATGGACTCTGATTTTGTCTTTGACAACTGTGAGACAGGGCAGAAAAAACTTCAGTTTTATCCACTCTGATTTCTAAGACGAATGCTCTGGAAATGAAATGGATTATCATGATAATTCTCAAAGGTATAGCCTAACAACAAATAAGGATAATGTGTACCATAATTATTATGATATTATTATTGAAATTTTCTAGTTCATTTTAAGCTGATTTGTGAATGCATTTCAGATTTGAAATTGGGAATAAGCGAAAAAAGCATATTTCACGAGTTTCATCCAGATGCTGAAGACTTATTTAATGTGACATGTGACTTAAAGTTAGTTTGTGAAAAATTGAAGGACCGAAGACAAAGGCATAAACGCCAGGTTTGTTGCAGACACAAAGCAGTGTTTTATGCTATAAGATGAGAATTTGTCATGTTATGAAAACATTAAAGCCATATGATAAAATTGTAATTTAATATTGCATATATGAGTTTAATAGACTTAAATTGTGTGTTTTGTTGATGAAAGTCTTCTAAATGCAAGTCAAATAGTTACAGGTGGGTTTATAAATGAATGTTTATAACATCAGTTGAGAAGCTCTTTTTGTTTACTGCACATAATAAATATAAAGATTATAAGTTTTAACTGAATCATATTAAAATTCCTTGCATATATGCATTCACAGAAATTGGGATTATGCGCCTGATTTTAGCAATGGGAGTACAGACTTTAGAAGCACTGAAATATTGGTTTTCCATGTTTATCCTAAAGTAGTTTTTTATGATTTTATTTTGCGAGTATTAGGCAATGTCTAATTATATGGAAAACAAAATTAAAGCCGAGAATTTTGTAATAAGAATATGCTTTATTTGGATTTGTTTGAATTTTCCTTAGCTTCTTTCAAGTGAAGTGAAAGTCATATATTTTAGTAAGTATGCTTGCACGTCACATTTGCTTTTGTTGATAATCATTTAATTTTATTTATGGCGCCATCAAACGAGTTTTTTTATTGTTGTTCCTTCAAATGTTAACAAAATAATTTGTTTACCCTAAAGGACATTGAGGTTGGAAAGGCTGTGCGCCCTCAACTAGCTATGAGAGTTAGCGATGCACAATCAGCATGGAAAAAGGTTTTTGTTTTTATCTTTTTCCTTCTCTCTCTTTGTATTTTTTTTTTCTTTTGCCCTCTTCTTAGTGTCATATTCAATTTTCTTGAACAAGTTATTTGCTTTCTTTAATCAATTAAGAATTCAAATATAGAGCTTCCTTCTCAATATCGGGTGTTGCGGCTAGTGTTTCAGTACCGCTTGTTGTTAACTTAAGATGTTTTCTTTTTTGCATTGATGTTTCTAATGGTCACAATCTCACTTACTTTTACATTTTGATTAGCTCCATGGGAAGGAAGTGGTGGTTGAATGTAAATTTGACGGTGATCGCATCCAAATACACAGGAATGGGGCACAGGTGTACTATTTCTCAAGGTTTGAATAGCTTGTTTTCCTCCAAATTTTATTTTACCAATTGGATTCCATTTAATTTTATATTTGCAGTGATTTGAATTTGAAATTTAATAATGATATGTTCATTAAATTAGAATAAATAAAGACAATATTGTAAACTTCTTTTAGATTGTACACTCAACTACTGTGCTCTTCTAAAATTTGGTATTAAACTAATATAAACTAAATTAATAATTTTGCATTTCTATTAAAAAATTTGAATCAGAATAAAATAGACAATAAAAATATTTTAACTTTGCAGTTTTTTAAGGACATAATAAGCATATTAAAATTTTATTGGACTAGTTTCGATTGATTATATGAATCCTTTGGTTTAAATTTTGTTTTGTTCTTGGATGTTGTTGTTATGAAGAATAGATTGAGAAATAACAATTTTAGGAACAAAATGGAAAAGAAATAGTTATAGATTGAGATTACAATTGATAGAGAAATAATGGTTTGTACAATTAAAATAGAGGGATGTTTAGATTTAAAAAGGGATGCTTCTTTAGTAAGAACATTATAATATTAACTAAGCTGTGGATAAAGGTAGTTTTGGTTATGACTGTAGCATGGACCACTCTCTATTTCTCTTCTATTTTTTACTTCATTGTCCTCTCTAGTTTCGTAAATGTTACCAGGTTTATTTATCTGTTTAAATTTGAACTATTGCATCCATAGTGCTTCACGCCTGAGCTCTGATTAAAGTTCACTTAGCAATTCCTTAAGCTCAGTTATTCTGGAAATCTGTGAACTGCTTTTCATGCTTGTCCTTCATGGGTACCATCTTCTTGTGCAGGAATTTTTTTGATCACTCTGAATATGGACATGGAATGTCAGATATTATTACTCAAAATTTTCTGGCTGATAGGTAAACCACTATTTGAAGTTTTAATAATCCAATCTATACCATTTTTGCTGGCACTTCAATCCTCTGTTTTTGTATATATACACATTTGCGCTGACTGACATGGTTCTATTTCTGGTTGTTGCCCTCCTATTATCCTCAGTACCTACTATTAAATCTTAGATTTGAAGAAGTTTCATAGTATAATGGATTTAGCCTCTGTACGTTGATGATACGGAACTACTCATGCATAACTTTTTGCTAAGTAGTATGTGATTATACTCGAGACAAGGCCAGAATAGCCTCATGATCATACATTTGATTTTTATCTTGTGGATTGCATAAATGCTTTAGAATTTCTGAGCTATTAATTTAATTATTCGCTGATGTCTTTTAGGTGTATTCTTGATGGTGAAATGTTGGTTTGGGATTCTTCTTTGAATCGGTTTGCTGAATTTGGTTCAAATCAGGAAATAGGTTATTGAATACTTTAATTACAAATTATTCCTTTCCCCCTTTTTGTTAGTTTATTTTTGTTGTTTCTCTTTATATATGCATATGCATGTTTGCAGCGAAGGCAGCAAAGGATGGACTTAACAGTGACAGAAAGGTTTTTCCCCTTTTAAATTGTTTTCAAAATTTATTTAACCATATCAGGACTACTGTTCGGATGACTAATCTGTATGTTCTTCTAGTGCAGTTGTGCTGTATCCTATGACTGGGTCAATTTGAAATTTTGTGGTCTCCCTTGGTGAGTGTTTCAAATTGCAAAAGTAATTCAATACTTCATGAGATGGGTTTAGTTTGCCTTGACTTGATCTTTTAGATGTTGCTTTTGACATCCTTTACATTGGAGATACTAGTGTTATTCACCAAAGCTTAAGGGAAAGACATGATCTTCTCCGAAAATTTGTGAAACCCGTAAAGGGTCGTTTAGAGATTCTCATACCTGATGGCAGTCTTAACAATCACCTTCCTGGTAAATTTCTAATCAAATGTGAAAATCATATAGCTGATTCAGGGTTTTTTTTGAGAAACTAGTTTTAGCAGTTTCATTGATATTGATATATTACAATGTCATGATGCATGTTCTAACACAAAATTCCCATTATCAAAACAATGAGCGTTTGACTGCTTTTGCTGAACTATTAATATTGAAGGTCGGTTTATTTATGGCTGTTTGGAATTTTTTTGAAACCCAAAGCAGTACTTGGTTTGACTTCTTGTTTGCTTGGATTAGTTTAGAACAGGCCGACAATTGACACTTTTTTTTTTTATACTAGTTTTTCTTGATGTGCGTTGCACGTAGTATACACTTGTATTAGATACTTGTAATTTAATTTTATAATCTTTTAGAGATTTTTTTTATTTAATTATATTTGTTAATTGTATGCATATAATTATTGAGAGGAAAAAAATACTACACAACTTAGTATTAACTGTATTTTTTTGATTTTATTTATTTAATTATTTTTCAGTTTGTTATTCTAAAAATTTCAAAATTTTTAATATTATAATATAATAATAAAATTATAATTATCAAGTAAAAAATTATAAATATGAATTAAATAGTATTCTATAATAAAACATAATTTAAATATATTATATTTATATTTAAAATAAAAATTATTATTTTCATTATATATTTTATTTAATATGAATTTTTAAAAAATAGTTATGAATAGAAGTTAGTTTGAGTTTTAGTATAATATTTCATGATAAAACATAATTTTAATTTACTATTTTTTGTTATTTTATTATAATCCAGATTGTTAGGATAGATTAATTAGTTAGTAATTTTTAATCAATTTATGGGATTTTTTTATTTGGTTGAAAATATTTTAATCTTGAGAGACAGTATTTGATGTTAAATTAAAAACAATATTACCAATAAAATATTTTTGTTATCTCTATAATAAAATATGATGAAAGACTTTTTTTGTTATTATATTATAATCTAAATTTTAGTAGGATAAATTAATTAATTAATTTAATAATAAAACTAGCATTCCTTAATAGATTAACATTTGAATTTATTGTTAGTTCACTATAATCCAAACATTAATATGATAAAATAATAAATTATTACAAAATTATGAATAAGAACTAAAATAAAATACATAGGATAAAATAATTATTTACTTGTAATTATGCAAAGGCAATTGTACCCTTAAAAATATAAATTCAGTAGGGGCGTTTAAGCAAAACCAAATGGCCTCCCTCAATTTCCACATTTATATATGTCATAGATGGATTTAATTTCGTAAATTTATTCTCTCGTCATATACAAAGGTTAAGCATTTGATTCCCCTATGGTAATAATGAAGTACTTTCTCTTCTTAATTTTGTTTTATTCCCCTAGCATGAAGCATTCTTGGGTGGTATAAAATATCTCATTATGACAAATATATGCTCAAGGAAGAAGGGAAAAAAAAAAAAAGTCAAGCTCATTTCTTTGTGGAGTCTAACTTAAGTGATATTTGTTGGGAATATATGATCTATATGGCCTTGAGATTAGTAGAATGCAACTGTTCTTCTTCAAGTAAATTAATACGTTGATGTTTGTTAGAAACATTTTCTTAATTATGTATTGCTTTTTTTTTTCTCGGAAATTCTTAGATTGTGCCCAGTTGTGCATGCTAATGATGCAGGGGGACCTCCTTGTTCTCTTATTGCTTATAATGTGAATGATGTGGAGAGATTTTTCAAGGAAACTGTAAAAAACAGGTTAGTGGTCTTCGTTGTTTTAATATATGGAAGCCTAACTTTCTGTACTTTTGGTTTTGGGACCTTTTTACTTGTCTTTCTGGAATATTTACCTTCCATTGGTGGTTACCACCATTATTTTGGGTTTTTATTTAACTCTTATTCTATGAAATCTTATAATGTCTCACATTATTTTTTTATGCTTGCTCTGTGCAATATGAACTTCTAAAGATTGTGAGTAAGTAACGTGCTTCAATCCCTTCTATTTGCACTTATTTTTTTTGTTTAATTGTGAAGTCTATGTACCATCTAGTCTTTCATTGTTGCAGGATACTTCTGTGATATTTTTTTCCCAAAACATTAATATTCTGTCTTTTTGAGTTCTTGTTTGCTTTCCTAATTTGTCTTTGGATTTTTTGGACATGCCCCCATTAGGATCATCATGAACTTGATTATTCTATCTTTAGTTATGTTATTAATATTATTATGTTTATTTTGGCGGAAGAGAGGGTGAAGGGTTTCTTAGTATGAGTGTGCATGGTAAGATGTGCCGCTGTGTTAGGATCACCGTGAACTTGCTCAGTTTCAATGTAAATATGCATCCTTATAATCTTTGTGCATTTTTTTTTTTTCATCTTTGTTATTGGAATTTATATGACAAATTACATCGTTGGCAGTGAATGGCTCTTATTAACTACAGGATTAATGATTTTCTTCTTTATTTTTCTTTATTATTATAGGAGTTGTGTGATGCATATTCTTATTTATAAAACCATACATTTTCTTCTAGAGATGAAGGTATCATATTGAAAGACCTTGGCTCAAAATGGGAACCCGGTGATCGAAGTGGGAAATGGCTGAAATTGAAGCCTGAGTACATACAAGCTGCTTCTGATTTGGATGTTCTTATTATAGGTTTGTGCTTTATTTTACTTATGGTTTCTTTTAATTTAATTTGTTTTGTCTCTCAAAATCTTCTTCCATGTTTTGTCCACTCTTGCTTGTAGGAGGATATTATGGTTCTGGGCGTCATGGAGGGGAGGTTTGGTCGCTATCCTTGTTTTTATTTTTTTATTTGTTGTTCCCAAGGAAATCAAATGAGATAGTAAAAGTCTTGGCCTTGCCATGTTGGTAACCAAAAGTGAAGATGTAACATACAACATTTCCTATTTTCGATCCTTGGACCTTTTTTATATTCACTTTGATAGAATTTGGTCTTAATTTCTGTTGTTCAGAAGGTGAAATGGTGAAATGTGAATTTCCTTCTTATTACTTTCTTAAAATTAATCCAAATCCTAGGTGGCTCAATTCTTGGTTGGCCTGGCGGAGTCTCCAGCGCCAGATACATACCCCAGACGGTGAGCATTTTCTAATCGTTGACCATTAACTGCATGTTGCAATCCAAAAGAGATAATAATAAGAAGATTTTTCAAATTTATGGTTATCAAATATTTATATGCTGTAATGATTATCCATTTTTCATCCTTTCCTGTCCTAAGTATATGGTCATAATGTTAAGTGTTAAGTTTCAAGTTTCCATTTGTCCATAGGTTGGGGTTGCTGTTTCATATAGTGTTGGAATAACTCGATGTTGAATCATTTACTGCTGAATTTCATTTTAAAAATACATGTACAAATTTGTTTGGAATATTTCACTTTACTGGTTGCCTTGAAATGTTATATTTATCAGACCCCAACTAGTTTGGGACTAAGGCTTGTTGTTGTTGTATCTAGTTTTACTGGCTTGTAATATAAATCAATTAGTTTTAGCAACTTGTTTGGTCAGATTAGACTGTATTTGCAATTTTATGTAACTGGGTAGTATGTGATTCAAACGTAACTGATTTCACTGATTTTATGTAACATTCTAAATACTTTCTTTTATACGAAACTTGGAATTTTGGATTTGTAAAGGAATTTCAAAATTTAATGGTATTCATTTATTTGATCATACAAGTTATTATGGAGAAATTGTGAGAGTTTGAATGGTTAAAATTTATAGTGAGAAGAATTAATGCCCCTAGATATAGTACATTGAAGGGAGTTTGTAGGTACGATCTGGAATTTGAAATTTGTTGTGCATCAGCTGAATATTTGATTCTTATTTTTTCTTGTCACGTACTTCAAAAGGCATGTTTAGGCTCATATCAGCTTCCCATTCCATGATGTGTCTTTAAAATTTTTGCCAAGCCAATGTATGCATGTGCTGGCAGGATACAGATATTTATTTTATTTGTTTCTCTGGTTGATCTTTCTATATATATTAATTGGGTTAGCTAGCATGATGATATGGAAACTTTGTTGAAATAGTGGGACTCTGTTTCTGGCATTAAAAGTGAGATGATCTCCATGGAGCCCTTTAAAACAAATAGATACTAAATTTATTTTATGAAATAAGTTCATGGAAAAAGTTAGCACTTTGACTTGAACTGGAGAAAGGAATTGGCGGACTAATGCTTTAAATTTTTTTGTAGATTCATCTCTTTTTGCAGGGTGGGAACCGGACTATCTGATGATGAGCTAGCTGCTGTTGTAACCAAACTGAAGCCTTATTTCAGGTACGGAATGTTATGTTATATCAGTTAATTTCCAGAATTCACCAACTTTTTACAAGTATTGACAATTGCTGCCATTCTTTGAAATGGATATAATGATTTTTTGCTTGATTCATTTGTTATTATTTGGCATAACGATTCCATGTCTGAGAAGTTTTCCCATTTTTGTACAACCACACTTAAGAGTGTGTTTGTATGTTGCTGGAATATGTGATATGTGGGGATATTTTTTTCAGGAAATATGAATACCCAAAGAAATCACCCCCAAGTTTTTATGAAGTTACGAATAATTCAAAAGAGAGACCGGATGTGTGGATTGAGAGCCCTGAGAAGTAAATTTCCTTATATTGGGTTGCTATGTTAGAAAAAAATATTTGGACTTGATTATTTTTACTTTGTTTAATTTATTTTCCTTCCCTTCTTGCAGATCTATCATACTTTCTATTACAAGTGATATTCGGACTATAAGCTCAGAGGTTTCTTTCTGAAACTATAAGATATTTATTCTTCTCGTAGAAAGTTGCAAAAAGGAAAAAACATATATGAGATGTGCACCACCTCCTCCTGGCATTTGAACGAATAACTATTTTCATGTTGTAAACCTGCGACTTTCGGGCTATAATGGAGTAATTCCAAAGTTCATGCGTGTCGCATGTGTATTGAAAGTCAAATGTTTTTTCTTGAGAGTGTCCTTTTCTTACTTCATATAGATGTCTGATTTAAGCTCTATTCCATGCTTCCAGGTATTTGCTGCACCATATAGCTTGAGATTCCCACGCATTGATAGAGTGAGATATGACAAACCTTGGTATGAGTGTCTTGATGTTCAGTGTAAGAATATTGATCATATTCATTCTTTAATCTCATATCTATCACATGTAGCACTTAATCAGTTCTAAATTTACTTGGGGCTGTTAGTCACTCTTTAATTAGTAATTGGTGTCTTTTTTGCAGCATTTGTACAGCTAGTACATTCAAGCAATGGTACCACACAAAATGGGAAAAAATATGGAGGCTCACAAGAAAGAAAACAAACAAGCATAAAATCCTCCAAAAAGGGAGGAAGAAAGAATGCACCTGTTGTTCCATCACATTTTACAGAGACTGATGTCTCTGACGTTAAGGAGCAAACCTTTATATTTTCAAAAATGATGTTTTGTATCCTTGATCTAGCGGACAAAGTTGATTTCCATCATCATTTCTTGCCTCACATGACCTGGCTTCTATTCTATCATTCTTAAATTCTATATTGCATAGTAGTCTTCAAACCTTACTCTGCACTCCTCCTATTGTGGTTTATGGATTCATTTCAAGAACATAAAATTTCAATCTTAGATAAGATAATTTGGTACTCTTAAGAATTATGTAATTACTAGAAAAAGGCTGGCTATCTTCTCTGTGAAGATATGTGAGCTGCATTACGCTCTTTTTTTTACGGACAATTCTACGTGTATTAAATAATATACGTACCACAAGGGACAGAAGCTCATTCTGCTTTTATATTGTTTTCCCTCTGGCTTCTTTCTATTAATTCTTGTTTTACCTTTTTACACTGTTTAACTGATGACTCAAACTCATCAATTTGAATCAGTACTTGAGTACATCAATTGTTTTCCTGAGCAGAGTACAGATTTTGTTAATGTGCCTCCAACTCATTCTCTTGAGTCCCTGCACAGAATGGTTACTGAGAATGGGGGAACCTTTTCAATGAATTTAAATAAATCAGTTACCCACTGTGTAGCATCAGAAAGCAAGGGTCTGTTATTTAGGCATTAACACATGAATCATAGCTTCTATTGTTGAGTCAATCTGATTAAGATATCTTCTCTTTCTCAGGGATTAAATATCAGGCAGCAAAACTTCATGGAGATATTATTCATTGCTCCTGGGTATTAGATTGTTGTTCACAAAAGAAGCTCCTTCCTTTACAGCCAAAGTTAGTTCTGCATGCATTTTATTTTGTGTTTATTCTGATAAAGCTCTCAAAAATACCATCTCGCATACAAAAATGGATTTATAGCAGAATGGTTTTGACCTTGTATCTTTTGAAGGTACTTCCTTTTCATTTCTGAAGCATCAATGAAGAAGTTGCAGGAAGAAATTGATGAATTTTCTGATTCTTTCTACTGGGATCTTGACCTAGCAGATGCCAAACAGGTATATTTACAAACATTCGTATATTGTTGATGCATGATTGAATATTTGGTGGATTCATATTATAATATACAATGATATGAGGAAAGTTGACTTGCTAAATCTGGATCTGTAAGTTCTGGTAACTGAACTTTGCATTTGTTGATATTCACCAAAATGTTGTTTCACCAAGTTACCTGGTGATTTTACTTCTATTTATCAGTTTATTGTTATCATTTTTCAGCTCAAATTACACCTTTTGAATGTTCAGTTCACCTTTTCCCGTACGAAGTATCTCAGAATCAAGCATTGTGATCAGCATCCAAATCCTAACCTTTGGCACTATTACACTATATCGTCCTTTGTCCAGTTTTTTATTAATATTCCATCAGATTCTTGGAATATTCTTGAAGAATCTGACAGAATATTATTCCAAGAATATTCCTAAAAAAATGGATGAAAGGACGATATAATGTAATAGTGTCAAAGATCAGTGATTTCAGAATAATGATGTCAAAAATCAGTGACTATCAATAATATTGACCAAACATAAGGGATGGAATCGTAAATTTCCATTAATGAAAAAAAGAGTTTTTTGTAGATCCAGAAAAGTAATGTAAGATTAGATTCTAAGCACCAGCAGAGCACGTCCCGTGTGCTAGGAGTCTAATCAACAATAATTTCCTGACATCAAACTCGTGTTATTATAAATATAATAGGGGACTATGGGTCCTTCCTCTCTATCTTTCTTTCTCTCTGTTATCTTCCAATCTGACAAGTCCTGATCAGTTTGGGTTTCACTTTTTACTCCAGTTTTTAAGATTGTTAAACCCTTGGAAGTACCCTACCCAAAATATCATATTTCCACATTTAGTATGAAACCGCCAATGTAAGCACAACAAATATAAGGAAGCAAATAATTTAAATTTGTGTTTCCAGCTTTTAGACGGCATAGTTACTTCAGAAGATGCCAATCGAATTGAGTACTATAAAAGAAAGTATTGTCCAAAGGATAAATGGTCTCGCTTCTGTGGATGCTCTGTGTACTTCTACCTTTCAAGACATTCTTTGTAAGGACTCCCTGCTATCATGGTTATATTTTAATTTTATCTATTATTGATAAACTATATGTGGTTTATGGATAACTATTAGCTAAATTGTTGGTTTGCCTTATTTCTTGTGCATTTGGTCTCTTTGAGGACACCGGACTGGGAGACTCTGTTGGGACTTAAATTGAGGAGGTTGAAGCTTGAAGTTCTCATGGGTGGTGGACATACCACTAATAATCTTGCAAATGCTACCCATTTGTTGGTCCTGACAGTGCCAGGATCCAGCATTGATTTTGCTGCACTTACAGACAGGTATCCAAATATCATTTCAGGTTCTGTTACATGATCCACATTTGATTTGGATACCTCATGTCTTTTATTTTGGCTAATTTTTTCTTTATAATTTGTAAAGTTTTACAGGAAAAGAGAGACATTTACTCTGGCGTAAGAGGTTGTCTGTGATTGGATGTCTTTGGTTGGAGGATTCCCTAGAAAAGCAAGAAAAATTGGAAGAAGAAACATACAGCTTGAAGCCCTCCAATTTGCAAGAATTGAACATCGAAGAGTGGTTAGTGTAAATGTGTCTTTTAGTTTTTGTGCATGTGCTGCATGTTTGAAGCATTGGAAATGATTAATGCATATCTAATTGCTATTGATAATGCATAGGTCAGATGTCAAATAACTATTGTTTGCATTTTTTTTTTTATGGCTATTGAGATTGAGGGGGGAGTATTAGATACATCAGCATCTGCAGATTAAAAACTTGGACTGAAATTTTTGAATGAATCTCTGCCAAATTGGTCAAATACAGCATCAGTTTGAGCAATGATTTTGTTATGATCATCGAACTTTGAATTTCATGCTATTAATGTTGTCTTTGATTTAAACTAATGCAATTGTTTACTCTGTTTTCTTGCATAGTACATATGATTCGGATATGGAAGCAGCCTCTTGCAGCCCAGGGAATGTTAACCAGAAATCCCCATTACTTCCTTGTGACCAAATAAAAGAGCGAGACAACAGTACTATTGAACATGCTGCAATATCAGTCTCGCCCACAATGGAGGGAAAAATAAAAAGAGGTAGACCTGCTGCTAGCAGAAGTGTGAAGAAAGGAAAAGGTGTTAGCAAAGCTCGAAGAACACGGAAGCGCATTGGAAAGCCTGCTAAAATATGTGAATCGCTGTCAGATGAAAGCAATTCATTTGATGATGATACTAATGAAGAGTTCA
Organism: Croton laevigatus; assembly: GCA_949640765.1. NCBI lineage: Eukaryota > Viridiplantae > Streptophyta > Magnoliopsida > Malpighiales > Euphorbiaceae > Croton > Croton laevigatus. Next base: position 7,955 of record CATIWJ010238521.1, on the reverse strand, counting down.
AAATGAGCCAAGGAAATAATGACATTCATGTAGAGAAAAGTCCAGAAAATGAACCGTGTAAAACAGAAGATTCAGAATCATCAGACATACAAATGGGAGTTGCGAAAGAAGTTAGCGAAGAGCAAGTTGACAAAGCTTCTGATGTTGAAACTGGTGAGGTGCATATTGGAAGAGAGGAGTGGTCTGATAAAGCTCCTAATTTAGAGAAAGAAGAAAGGCAATATGGTAAGGAGAAAGAGAACCCTGAGAAACCAGTAGATGCGGCTGATCCGGTTCATGCCATGTTGCTGAACATGATTCCTGGCCTTGGAATGAAGAAGAGGGAAACACCGGAACCCTGTCCGGATCGTGAAAGACCAGCTGTAGATCCCAATGCTCAGCCTTCTAAGAAAAAGAAAGTCAGCTACAAGGATCTCGCTGGTCAGCTGCTCAAGGACTGATATTGTCATGTGTATATCATGCTCCAACCTTCTTTTTATTTTTCGAACATGTTTTTGATGTTATTTGAACACAAATTTGGTCATCTGCTGGTCAATACAAGTCAATTCGGTTAGTTTTTGTTAGCTTTTCAGCGAATTATTAATTTGGTTTTATTCGGATGAGAAAATTGATACTTCACGTATTTAAACACCTTTCAATTATTTAGCCTGAAATTGCAATCCCATATTAAACTATAAATTTGCCCTTAGTTTGCACTTAGGGTCTCGGACTTAGTCTGCAATCAAGTCATACTTAATTGATTGTGCTTTTCTTGTTAAACGTTTTATTTTACTTCTTTTTTCGTTCACTCTTATGCGTAGGTTCTAAACCAAATAAATGTTACTAATTAATTAACATTTGAAAATCCAATTTGTGACAACCTGTAAATACTACCGTAGTATATGTAAAGTCAACAGTGATTTGACCAAATCTTTTAGCGAATAAAATTATATCCCTTCATCATTATTGTTTCGAGTCAACAATTTAAGCATGGAGATGCATGCATGATAGAATGATTCAAATTCTCAACTATATAAAGTATCTGAAGGACCAAAAATGGCAGTGCACTCCAACATTCACCAGCAGCAGGAACAACTTATATCTTTATTTGTCAAAATTACCTATTTTATACAACAAAAGCAAAAGCAGAAGATCACCACCCGTACTTAGCTTGAGTTTGAGCTTTTGTGACAAACCCTTTGGAACGTCGCTCTGCAAGTTCCATCTCTTTCTGCTTCATGTCGAAGAACAATGAGCCTATTTGATGCTTCCTCTTGTGCAGCTTTGATGGCTTCCCCTTGGTGGAAGCCGGCTTCAAAAGGAAAAAAAAAAAACAATAATCTTATTATTCTGCAACAAATGAAAACAGAGCTCACTAATTTAACTAGTTCCAAACATCAGCCTAGGGCCAGACAGACTTGGGTTTTTTCGTTTTATTCATGGTGAATAAACAAATTACATGTTACAACAATTTACTTCTTCAAAATATTTTTTTTAGAAACCTTAGATTCTATCTTGGTCTCAGAAATAATTATGCTCATTCTTAGTCTTTAGGAGGGACTGGAAGAGGTATTCCAGAAAAAATATGCTCTAGAAGCCGCTCAAGTTTTCAGTATTATGAGAAAAACATATATGTTAAAAACAAAATAAATTTAAAGAACATATTAATATTAATATCATCCAAACTGAAATATATGTGTACCTGATAGGCAGGCCCAAAAGCAATTCCAGTCATCTTCACCTGGTCCTCTCTAGGCCGATTCTTCGTCAACTCATCCTGCTTCACCTCAATGACTTCAGTAGGAATATCCTTCCTTCCTCTCTTCCCAGACCCTCTTAAAAAACTCTCACTAGAACCTGTTACCTCAGGGACTGGCGGTGTTAATTCATCACCCCAATTATTTCCATAATGCTGATAATCACTGTAAGTGCCATAGCTGCTGTAATTCTCATAGCTCCCATGACTAGAACCACCATCCCCATTGTTAGTACTTTCACCAATTTCGTGATTATTGCTTGATTCATAATTACCATAGCTACCATAATTTACATAATTCCCTCCATTTATATTAGAAACTGAATCATACATAGAAGAAGCACCACCATGACTCCCACAAGTCCCCGTGTTTTGATCATTCTCTGTCCTAAAATTACCTGAACTAGAGGCAGGCGCCTTAGTTTCAACAATGGACTTCCTTCCAGACCCTGCAGATGATGGAAGCACACCCAATGTTGAAGAGTTCCTGGGAGCAGGAATGCTGGACAAAAAAGACATGACAGATGATGATTGAGATGTAGATTGAGGATCCTTGCGCAGTTTTTTCTCATTTTCTCCCTCATCTTCATCGTCTTCATCATCCAAGTCGGAGGGCTTTGCATAAATGGGGTTAGTGGGGGGCTTGAATTGGACAACCCTTTTGGGACCAGGTTCCAAAGCTGAGACATTTGAGATGGGTGGTTGAAGAGCTTGGGTTTTTGGTTGAGGGAGGGAAGAGAAAAGAGAGGAGGATTTGGATGAAGGCTTTGGGTCATCATCTTCTCTGGTTTTATTATTATCACCATCATTGTTACGGTGCATCATGGGTGTAGACAATTGCTGTTTAGGTTGGGAAAGGGCAGAGAACAATGAAGATGATATAGGTTGTGGCAAAGAAGAAAAATGAGATGAAGTTGACTTTGTTCTAGGCAAAGAGACAGAGCTTTGGTGTTGGTTTTCTTCTTCTTCATCTGAAGAGGCATAGCTGGCCAGCAAGGAATCCATGATGCTACTTGCAACAAACAATGTGAAAAATGTCAGGGTCTACTTCGGCAATTTACTATTGCAAAGTTGTTAAGAGTCAGATCAAATTTTGTGGATTCCCAAAAAAAAAAAGAGGAGTCCTTCACAAGAAATAGAAGAAAATGAGAAAGAAATAAATTGTATCCTGCATAAAACATATCATGATAACATTATCTAAAAATTGCAAGTCCATCCTGTGAGGAGGGAAAATAAGAAATAATTTATTAATGAAGAAAATGTCTGTAGTTGGATTTTTTTTCTTTTGTCAAGAAATATTGATATTGATGAGAATTAGGAAAGGGCAAGACCCAATTCCTCATACACATAATGCAGCTGATAACTATAACAAGTAGAAAAAACATAGTCCAGGCCTTTCCTATCTAAATGGTGCGCTGCACTGTTCCTCCCTCTAGGGATAAAACAAATTGCAGCTGACAAAAACCAGTGCAGAATCGAAAAGCTTTTCTTGCCAAATGAAGAAGAATAACTGAAGGCTCGACTTCCTTTGTCATGATTTGTATAACCTCTTTAAAGTTATGAATAACCTCCATACCATGTTCTTATGAATAACCTCTAACTAGAAAGAAACTTACATTCACTTATTGCAAAAAGGAAAGTCTAATTAATGCTTAGCAAACAAAAACATTTTCAGCAACAGAAAGGCATACGGACAAACTCAAAGATTACGAAGTTTTTACATGAAAAAAAAAAAAAAACAGTTAGACGCTTAAACACAGTCACAACCTCACTCAAGCTAGCTCAATTCCCAATATTTTCGTGTCGAACAAAGTGGAAATAAATCAGCAAAATTGACCCAAGATAATGAACTGACAAATCCCAAACGCCATAACAGAAGTTGCCAGGATTGAATTTCCCATTAAAAAAAATCATCTCACATTCAAGTCAAGTCACATGCACTTCAAGTTTAGATTTGTGCAGAAAATAGGGTTACAGAAAAAAAAAAAAAAAAGGAAAAGAACATTGCAGGCATAATCGCATACGTACAGAATTTTGAAATCCTAATTTCTAATTGATATTATAGAACAAACAGTAAAAGTTTTGATAAAGAAAATCGAACCCGTAATTGACGAAACAAAACTCCGAGAGCGAGAGATGTCCCAAAGATTTTTTCAATCCGCAGAAACCCTAAAATTGTGCGATGCTTTGAGGAATCTCTTTACTACGACTTCAACACGCACCGCCTCTTTTCCCTCTTCCACCGCCGCTGATTCGAATACTGTCGTTTCAATTGCTAAGACCTTTGACCCGAGCTCAGCAAGGTACGGGGTGCGACAAGGAGCCAAATAAACGTCTATCTTTTCTGATTGGAATAACCGAAAAAAGAGTTTTCTATTCTAATCAGAAGCAAAAATGGCAATCAATGGGAAGGTAGTGATGTTAAAATAAAACATATAATACGCTGTCGTTTGACCTGCTTTGTACTGAAAGGAAGCCTGGTTTTAAGTTCAAACTTGATTCCAAAATGTACTAGGAGCTTATATGAGCCAAATCAATAACTGCAGCTAATATTGAAGCCATTACACCAATTTTTTTTTTAATTTAAAAGTAAACATATAATTTCTTTTTAAAAAAAATTTACTAAAATAAATTCTCCACTATAAAAATAGTTTTTTTAACATGCAAGAGTAACCCAATCTTAAGGATTGGCGTGATGATATTTGAGAAAAATTTAAAGAAATTAAAGATTTGATAGCAGTGATGTTGTGGTGATTGTGGAAGTCTAAAAATTTATGGATCTTTCAGGATTATTGGCATACCGAAGTGCAAACTGCGGACTTGGCTTTGGCTTTGTCTCTATATTTAGAGTTTAATTGCATTAATAAAAGTACAATATATGTTCAGGCTGTATCCAAAAGTTCTATGGTTTTGCAGCCGCTATCTAATGGTTTTGTTAAACTCAATTCGTACGCAGCAGAGGAAGCAGTTGATTTTTGTGCACTTGCAGGTGTTATAAGGATGGGACTGTTTTAGCTCCCATTCTACAGAAATGACCTTACAAAGTCACGCAGCTGAGCAGCTATACTGCTTCTACAAGATGCGGTTCACAAAGGTGAAGTTAGAGATGGATGCAGCAGGATTGGTGTCTCTGATCCAAAGAGAGCATTGTCCTGATAATGAGGTAAGGACAATAATACTTGAGTTGCCTTAATTACTCGTTTGAATGTTATCATATTTTGAAGAAGAAAGCTAATTGTTTAGCTCACAATTTACTCCAGTTCTCTTTTAGGTTTCTCTGATTTTGATATTATTATGTCTTTAAATTGCTTACCCGTAGGATATATTAATGAAGATGGTTTTCCTAAAAAAGATTTTTTTTTCTTTTTTTTAACAGATATAATTTCATTTCTTGTATGTTAAATAAAATTGACAGGATAAAATAAATCTTACAATAGATTAGCCCGGACACATCTGTTGATAACAAAATTCAATTTCAAAATCGATCTGGCAAGTTAATGAGCCAAAATATTATAAGATCTGGATTTAAAGATGACTGAGATTGTGCAATATTGAGACATTAATTTCCGTACATCAAGAATAATATCTAGCAGCTAATCTTCTTCTAACCAAGTACAGCATCCACAACTACTTTAGCATCTGTCTCAACAATACACTGCCTCCAACCCGCTTAATAGCAAATTCAATGGCTTTAAGTATTCCTAAGCCTTCAAGAATAAGAGGGTCTTGCATATATTTAAATTGTTGGACATTCCAATCCCAGATTTTACTCCTACTATTGTTAAGGTTGAAAATTATTCTATTAATCACGTAATAGAATAACAGGAGGAGCAACTCTCACTCAACTACAAAAAATAACCCTCTCTCAATACACAATGTTTTCTCTCAACAAAAACACACACAACTCAAACTTCTCTCTTCCTTTCACACTCTCTCTATTTTCTGCTGCAATACAAACTCTATAAAAACAGCCTATATTTACAATACAGAAAGAGCATAAAATTACTATCAATATTGGGAGACAAGAAAACAACATAATTATCTTTTGGTAAAAGAAAAGTTGACATCTTCAAGTGGAGGTAACTATTCAAAGTTGACTTCAAGCTATGGTGGTTGAAATGGCTGTCAAGAATCTTGACTTCTAACAATCTCTCCCTCCAGATTCTTCCGTCACTTCTTACTGTCTAAGAGTAGGGTACCACTACAATTTTCTTTTCTCTCCCAGAAAAGAAATAACTCCACTTGAAAAATTCTCTGGCTCCCCCTGCTTGATCAGGTGAGACGCTTCCATCTTCTTCTGTAGCTTCCCCTCAGTCAATACCTTCTCTCTTTCTCTGAATACCTTAGAGAAAGGTATCTCATCCTTATTCGTAAACCTTGAACAAGGGAAACAACATCATCATTGTGTTTTTTAATCATCATTATTAGGTCCCCATTATTGTAAAAAAAAAATAGATGCTCTTTCTGTATATATTGTAGCTGCTGTTAGTTTTTGCAATTCGTGTGAGAGAACAGAAACGTGAGGCAGCAGAAGAATAGAGAGCAGAGTGTGTGAGTGTGTTCTTGTTTATGTTGAGAGAAAAACATAAATTTGTGAGAGATGGTTGTTTTTTGTTGTTGAGTGAGCTTGGCTCCTCCTGTAATTCTATTTGTGATTAATAGAAGAATTTTCAACCCTAACAAGGATTTGATGAGGACTAATCTATTTTTAAAAAATAGATAGACTACTTTAACCCTCTATTTAATAAAATTATACGAAAAAATCTTTCAAATAAAAAAAATCAAATGTAATTTTACGAATTTTTTGAAAAAATTCGAAAAAATAAAAGGCCTGATTGTGAAATTTTATAGGACTTTGTGAGTGCCGAAGAGGGACAGACCGGAAGGAGCTGGAGTGATGAACTGGTTGTGGTTGAGGTTGAGTTTTATTATAAAAACAAAAAATATAATTTGGTCTCATTTAACATTTTTTTGGACTTGGTCTTTTTATACATAATGTATTTTGATTAGGTGATAAAGATTTGGACCAGATACTGAAATATCCAAAATCATTGGCAGAGATTATAGAGGGACTTGAATTTAGAAAATAAATTAGTTTAAATTAATAAAAAAAAATAAAGATTAAATTATAGAGTTTCAACACAACATTCAACTGTATTTAAAAAAAAAATGAAAAATCAATGCCTTTAAGGCCACAAAGCAAAACCAGAAAATACAGTTTGTGTTAAAGTAAGCACTAAAAGTATGATTGCTGCAAATGCAGAAGCAGCTTTAAATAGAGTACTGCAATACTCTTGTCTTAGTGTTGCTTTCCACCTATGACGACGCACATCATAGTATTCATTCAGCTGTCTAAAAATATCTTGGTAAAGGTTCTGATTTTCAACAATTTGTGTTCCAAGTTTATTAATAAGGTTGGCAGCTGTTTGGGTATCCCCAAGCCAATTCACCATAGCTTTCTTCTGAATAAGTAACTCCACATCTTTAGCAGTGTTGATCAAATAATCCATCAGTAATATGTAATTACATATTTTAGCATCGTCTAGCCGGTGACACTGTTCAAACACCATGATGTTTCTAATGATAATTTCCGTATTATCTTCTAATTTAAGGCATGGCATCACCAACTTCCCCTTAACAAATTGTACGTCGAAAACGGCCGCCGGAGTAGGCCACACGCGCCGCACGCGCCTGCGACTGGGATAAACCAGTCCGGCCACTCGCCCCACGCGCCGCACGCGCTAGACTTGAGGGAGACGATCCCAGTCAGCGCGCCACGTCAGCTCCACGTCGTCCGCCACGTCAGCCAAAACGCCACGTCAGACGCCACGTCAGCCGGTGCCACGTCAGCACTTGCCACGTCATCAGCCACGTCGGATCTGGATGCCACGTCAGCGCACCCGTGGGCTTCTGAGGAGGTGACACGTGGCGCTCTCTCCGTCTGCCACGTGTCCAGCAGATCTGTTCTCTGGTTTGAATCGATCGGTTCGGTTCAGTGTGTTTGGAGGCTCGGTTCGGCTATTTCTAGGACGGTTTCTGAAGAGGTCAGACCGGTTCCTAAGGTTTTTCAGCGTTCTGGATCCAATGGTGAGCTCGGTTTTGCCTAATTTTGCTCGGACAGTTAGATACAAGCAAATTTGAGGCATTTGGAGGCTCGGTTCGGCTAGTTCCAGGACGGTTTCTGAAGAGGTCAGACCGGTTCCTAAGGTTTTTCAGCGTT
>CATIWJ010238520.1:0-33037 GCA_949640765.1 Croton laevigatus | reverse complement strand
AAATAATTATAAGTATTAAATAAATTTAGTAGAATATTTCATACAATTTATTTTAATGAATATAATAACCTCGACAACTAATATTAGCCGTATATAATTTATCAAATAATAACTAAAAATTAAAAATACAAATAATGAGTCTATAAAATTCAAAAATTAGTTATAATTAAAAGCATAAAAAATACTTAAACTTTTTTATTTTTGTTTAAAAAAAATTATATTACTGAAATGAAAAAAATGTGTATAAACTTGCTCAATATCCAATTCGATTCATAATCTAAAAAATCCAGCGGAGCCAGACATTAGTGAGTAGGGCCGGAATGAAATCTAGAAAATCTGCCCAACCCGACCCATGCAGACTTTGCATTGAACAAGTGAGAGTTGTGGGCCTGCTATGATGGGTTAAGCTGTGTTTTGATGAGGGGGCCTATAGCCACCCGTTCAAGCAATTGGCCCACCAAAGATAAAACAAAAATGAAAAGATAATGATTAGTGGGGTGGGTGTATGGTCCTCTCAAAAATTGGTGGAAAACCTTTTAGCGGAAATCTTCAAAATGGGCCCACAGCCCAAAATATGAGCCCATCAAAAGAACTAATCTTGTCTCGTATATAAAGCTAGAGGACATAATTTTGTCATACCATATGGATTGATTGATGGGATTTTGGGCCTTTAAACCCACCTAATTTATTAAAGACAGATGCTTTCTATCCTCACTTGGAAAATTTATCTTTTTTCTTTTTAGAATACATTTCCCTATTTTCTTCAAAACATCAATAATTAATAAAAAAAAAAGGGATAAATACTTTGATCATTGAATTATTAAGTGGAAAGTAAGGAAAAGAATAAAAATAAAAATGGAGTTGCATGGAAATGGAGAGGGTCCAGAAAAAGAAGGAATGGGCAAGTCCTAATAGTGAGCCCTTTGCACTATAGATATTGATATAAAGTATAGCAATCATGTTGGACCCAAATTTTTGGTTGCTTTTTTTTTTAATCTAACATTTGATTGGATATTCTTTTTGTCATGAGGTTGCCTTTGTTAACTATTTAGACCCCGATATGAGTTTTCACCGCACTTCCAGCTAGTGACTGCATCACTGATATATACTATTATTGTCACGACTCAATTCTAGGCCACGACCAATATGCAGTTAGACTGGAGTCTGACCGCATAAGTCTCTAAAGTGATCAATCTAACTGCCTTCGTCAACTACTTAAACACAAATCCACTAGGCTAAAATGGTTAACCCAAGTTGACTAAGTAGTTAGATGGTCTAACTTATATATCATATCAAATTTCAATCAATATCCGACATGAGATTTCACACTTTTGTTGCACTTTCCTAATCTTATTATAAAGTGGTAAATATTTTGGAAATCGATATAGAAATCAAAATTTACTTTTAACATCCACTTCTAAAATTGAGTAGTTTATTAATTACATGTTAGACTTAGACTAAGTCTATCTAAAAATTTCTTTTTAGTAATAATAAACTTATTTAGTAGTTGAAAAATGGCAATTAATAAAATGTTACAAAGATTATTCAAATTATTATAAGATACTCAAAAAATTATTACATAATAAGATCATGATACTTTGATTTTAATTAAAATTATAAAACGCAAAGTCAAGTTCAGTTTTCATCACGTTGTTGAGTTAAAAAAATAAAAATTATCTATACATGAATTGAGAATGAAAATTAAAATTAGACTTGGAATCAACTCAATTAAAATTTGGCTAATTCAAACTCTTGTACAATTCAAAATTTGTCGTTTTATTAAATTTTTATATTGGGTAGGTTTGCAAAAAAGTTCAATAAGTCATACCAGTGAAACCATCCTGTGAGCTCACGAACCATTGTCAAGTTGAATTCGTTTATTTTTAAAGCTAATTTCGTACAAATTTCGTTGAAACTGAGTCTAAGTAATTCACGTTGCTTTGTCCTCAAGGTCATTGTTGGTGTCATCTCACAATTTTGACATCTTTAATTGATTGATTTCATGATCTAACTCAAACTTGATTAGAAATTCCATAACTAATTTTTGTCATGAGTGATAAATGCCGTAATAAATGGTGTATTCAATAACATTAATGAGTGATAGGTCCCCTATTTATATACATTGTGGAGGGCCAAGCTTATGGGCATGTCCTTAAGTGTTAATTTGGCCTATGCTAATGGGTGTTGGAGTTCCTATACAAATAATATGCTAACACTAATTTCACTTATTGTCTGTGCTTGCCATTAAAAGATGAATCACTCATTGAATCTTTCCACTTGAAAATAGTGATTAATTTGACTGAAGGTACACCAATTTTGGGCTTGATGCAATGTAAGATCTCACATCCGATATTGATTGAGATTTGATATGATATATAAATTAGACTACCTAACTACTTAGCTAACTTGGGTTAATCAATTTAGGCCAGTGGATTCGGGCCTAAGTAGTCGGCGAAGGCAATTAAGTGGATCATTTTACGGGTTTGTGCGGTCAGATTCCGATCTAGCTGCACGCCAACCGCGGCTGTGATAATAATAGTATCAGAGCCAGTCACCACAACGAGGACGTTAATTAATTAATTAATTAAAAGGAAGACAAAATCTTATTTAAGATAGGATAAGGTATTTGGTTTCAAAATTAGAAGAAATTGGGTGATGAAAAATTCGGCTCACTTTAGAAGTGAAATCCGAAAGTTCTTCTCTTCTTTCTTTTCGTTTTCTTGGTTGAAATTGCTTAGGGAATTAAGCTTTCTTTTGGTGCTAGCACACATTAGTCCATCCTTTAAATCCTTGTGAGTGAGAAGAAAGAGGGGATTAGTCTTTTGGCAATCCTTAAGTCAATCGAATTATGCAAGGAGTTGGGATTCGATGTTCTTAAACAAGCATAAATTCGGCAATCATCAAGGTATGTTTCGAATTTTACATTAATTTGGTTAGGTTAATTCTACTTGTTCTTGGGTTATTTTCTTATGCTTAATTTTATTCCGCTACCATGTTTAAGTGTTTTGACATGTTTTGCATAAGAAAATCTAACAGTTGTAAGATCTCACATCGAATATTGATTGAGATTTGATATGATATATAAGTTAGACCACCTAACTGCTTAGTTATATTATGTTAATCATTGTAGGCTAGTGGATTTAGGTCTAAGCAGTTGATGAAGGCAATTAGGTATATCATTTTGTAGGCTTGTGCAGTCAGACTTTCGCGGTTCCTAGGTTGGGTCGTGACAAGCAATTTAGTATCCATTTTTAATTTTGTAACGTTTTAGTACCTCTAGTCGGTTTTTAAGTTACCAACCGGTCATTGTCTATGTGTCAATGAAATTTAGCCATTCTTCTTCTTCCACCATCTTCTTCTCGGCTAATTTCTACATATTGGTCCCTAACTAGATACCATTATTCAAAATTGAAAAAATTATGTTTTTTTTATCATAATAATAATAATAATAATAATAACAGTTCATTAAATATTATAAATTTTTGATGTTTTTGAATATTTATTTTTATTATAATTCAAATCACATTATTATTAAATATTAATAATATAATGTTAAATATTTATCTAAAATTTATAAAACTATATATGGCAATCCAAATTTTAGTAATATTATTGATTAATTACTTAATTTTATAGTAATTTTTTTCTTAATAAGTTATAATTTTAATCTATTACTATTTTATTATAATTTAAAAATTAAGAAAAAATAATTAATTGCAAATTTGTATTTATTGTTATTTTATTACAATTCAAAAATTAAGATAGAATTTATTGTTATTTTATTATAATTAAAAAACTAAGATAAAATAATTTTTTAAAAAATAATTAATAAAAAATTAAGAAAAAATAATTAATTACATATATTTGTATCGATATTATGTTTATGCTTTGTAAATAAAACTTTCATGCCATCTACAATTTTGATAATATATTATATATTAGTATTTGGTAAGGTGTATATATATATATATATATTCTTTTTTTTTTTTTTGACGGCAAGATATTAATATTATTATTGTGTTTTCAGGAATTGTCTGTTTTAGTTTCTATTAATAGTCCAAGAAAAAGCTAAAAGCACGAAGACATGTTATGAATGAAAGATGTAAAGGTGGAAAGTAAATCCGTTGTGAAATATGGTTGTTCTTTTTATAAACTTACAGCAAATATGTGATAAACGCTTTGTCTACCAACGGGCATATTTATAAACTTGCTGCAAGCGGATAATAAACATTTTGTAAACCATTGTGTATGTATATGTAAAGTGGTTGTAAATCTTTTGCCAACGGCATGTACAATTTTTGAGTGTAGGTTGATTTTATCTCTTTCATAAAATAATATTTTTCATAATGTTTTATTTTTCCATTTTAAACTTTTATCCAACGACTCAGATTCTTTATCAATAAAATTTTAGAGATTAATATTTTTGTGACATTTTTAAAACAAGTCCCAAAATTAATTTTATTAACAATCCCATAAAGTCAATAATTAACAAATGTCTTCATCTCATTGATAATAATTATAATAATAATGGACTCGACAAGGGAGCTCAAATAAAGTTACAAAGATTGGATTTATTTATACGTCTTAATTATATGATTAGGATTAGCATTCTTTTTCAAAAAAAAAAAAAATTATATGACTAATATTATTATGAACTAATATGAATGCAATTATGTTAAAGAGGGGAGATAAGGATAAGCTTAGGTTCCATGGTTCTATCTTAACTACCCTGATTAAGATGCTCGTACCTTCATCTAGGCTTAATTGCAGCAATACTACCCTAACTTTGGGTAATGTACCGTTTATATATCCTAACTTCAATTTGTAATCAAAATGTACCCTATTTTTAATTTTTATAACAATCAGATACCTCTACCAGGTTTTCAAGTTACCAATAGGTCACAAGAACCAAAATATAATTTACTATCATCTTCTTCTTTTGGTTATCAATGACAGAATGATAAAACTGAAATTTGCTACCAAAAAATTTAATATCCATTTCCAGCAAGGAATAGAGCGCCCACCCCCACCCCCCCCCCCCCCCCAAAAAAAAAAAAAAATTGAAGAGCTCATCGCGATTCACAAGTACTTGGAATATGGCCTCATTTTTCACGGATGATACGCGGTTTTGACCGGAAAATGCTAAAAATCAATTGGCCAAAATTTGCTTTGGTCGCCGGAAATAAAACAAAACTAGCCATCCGACTATTGTAAGTGAATGAAATTTTGCTCGAAGTCGCCGTTATTGTCCAAATATGAGAGTGTTGCTCCATGTTTTCCTCTTTTCTTTTCTCTTATTTTTTTATTTTTAAAATTAATAATTATAAATTAATAATTTACTTTTTTTAATTAATAATAATGAAGTGGGTCTCTTTTTTCAATTATGCATAATCTCGAGATATTTCAAAACTTCTTTCACGATTTTAAGTGGGCCTCTTTTTATTTTTTAATAAATAATTTTAATAATTAATATAATTACTTCTGCTGGTCGGACAACAGTCTAATTGTCAAGGAGATTTTTGTAGTTTATTTTTTATGGAAAATGGTTATGATAAAAAATTATAAGTTTATTTTTATGTAATTAAATTTATTTTGATTGCAAATTTTATTTTGGTTGTTCTATATTGATGACCAAAGGAAAAAATTATGAAAAATTATATTTTAATTCGTATAACCTATTGATGACTTGAAAACTAGGTAAGGTTATGTAATTGTTACAAGAATTAAAGTTGGGTTCCTTTTTATTACAAATTGAAGTTAGGGTACCTAAACATTACATTCCCAAAGTAAGGATATTGCTGGTATAAAAAGGCCCTTCATCTATGTTTGATGTGTTTATGGTCAAGATAGACAAGGACATAGTTTGTTTCGAAGAACTACTGAACTTTGAATCAAACTGTGACCTCATGATCGAAATATGATTCGTGAACAGACAATTAAGGGCCTTTAGTTCTAGTATGGTTCGAGCAGTTCCTACACGATTGTGGTTGATGGTTTGGTCGGTGGTTTGAATGGTTTAGGCATAGTTACAATTTGAAATATTTCACTGTTCAAAAAGCATGTGATTCGGATGGTTCAGGAACGGTTACAATTGAATTGGTTCATAGTTTGAGAAAATGTTAAACCTTAAACCGGCCCCAAGGATACAGTTCGATTACAGTTTATGGCGATTCAATTTTTTGGAGGGGCTAGTTCCGGTTCAAGATAATTTGAGCCTGACAGTTTGAATCGACCCTTGAGCACATCTAGGTCTAGATACCTACTCCATCCACCTCACTACTTCTTCATTTCAGAACATCTCCCATACAAATGTGTATCGCTCCAATTTAATGGTCACATTGGAAAAATGGAAAAATTTAAAAACTTCTTCTCCAATGTGAATATTTGTTTGATTATCAAATTGACATGTCAATAATATTGTTTGGTAGACCTTTTATTTCTAAGAGGTATGATAGATATTATCCACATCAAATATTATTTTGTGATTAGTCATACATTAAATTGTAAACCGAACAAAAGAAGGAAAATTTGAAAAAAAAAATTTTGGAAAAAAAGAAAGAAGGAAAGAATATAAGGGATGGAAGATGGTATATTAGAGAAATTTTTTTCAAAATTTAATCTCAATAATAAAAAATTCTGTCCACACGTTTCTTTTTAATTGACTCATTAACTGCAATTCACAGACATTCTTAATATCGATCATTTTTTTTTAATAATATTTCAAAAATTTTTTTTTAAACTTGTTTATTTTACGTATGACCAATTAATAAACAACAATTTACGTGACCGATGATACTTTGTAAACTATTTGGAAATAACCAACTTTTTTTGGCCTAGTGGCTGAGTATAAGGGATGACCTTGAGGCCGTGGATTCAAATCTCATTGCAGACAAGGAAGTATCCTAGTGGTATGTAATCTCCTTACTAAGCCTTAGTGTTTGAGTTCGATTCGCTTCTCCCCTTCTCTTTAGATAGAGAGTAGAGTAGATGTATATTTGTCAAAAAAAAAAAAAAAAAAACCAACTTTTTTCTTTGTTCATGAAGAAAACTTATAAATTCTCATTTTAAAAAAAATTATTTTTATTACAGTTTTGTAAATATGTTTACTGTAAGTTATAGTTTTCAGTGAGTTAAAAAGCAAAACACTCTTATACTATTTTATCTTGGAAAAAGTTATTATAACTTCTAGTAAATATGTATATACTATTTTCTCTTCGAAAAAAAGTTATTCTTACTTGTAGTAAATCAATTAAATGTGATATTGAATACCATAAATAAAAAAGAAAGGGGGAGTAGAGGGTGGCACTGATGGTTAAGTGAGTTGTCCAAAAACCTGTACAATGCAAGTTCAAATCTCGAAAGCCCCATTCCTCCTAGAGTGTGAAATGTAATACGTATTTAAAAAAAAAAAGAAAAAAGAATAGCATAAATAAAAAGATGCCCTAGCAAATAAATTCATTGAACTTCCATTATATTCTCGATTAGAACTTTGAACTTTGTGGGTGCCCAAATTGATACTCCAACGTTTACTTCTTTTAACAAATCAACACCTGGTCTGCCATAAAATAGCGTATGAATTAGCCGAGCACTATAGGAGTCCAAAATGTAATTCTCAAGACTTCATTTGCAATTGGCTCGGATTTCAGTGAGGAGTCCGAAATTGTCATTATCTTGTTATAGTTCACCGTAACCCAGCTGGAAAACTTCATAAAATGAATTGAAGCTGCTTTTTTAGGTGAAAGAAGAACGATGACAATGGTAAAAAAAGACCATGTTGAAAGATGGATCGTGTTGATGGAAGTACGTTGGTGTCATCGATTTCATCAAAGCCTAACTAAATTTGCCGGAATTATTGTTGGAAAGTTTCTGCTCTTTGTTTTTTGAAACTTCTAGCATCGATTTTTGGTGTATACAATGACGATAGGTGGTGACAAAGGAGGATGTGCTCAGTACGCTGGCAATCTAGCTAGAGGAGGAAGACAATGAAAATTTTAAATTTGGTCATTGATTTTATGAGAATTATATTTTGGGCTCCTAAAGCGTGTGTGTAATTAAAATAGATATTCCAACTTTCCTACAATAAGTTAAGTAACTTTAATTTGTGAGCCAAATGTGAGAAAAGTGCCATCTTTCGAGTTAAATAGTAATACACTTTACCTTTTAAATAAAGTCTTGTTTGGTTTAAAATCATCTTCCTTTAAATTCCATTTTCCCTCCAACTACCACCCTTCTCAGCCAAATATTTCAACTTCTATAAAAGTAGGCTACCAGGCTACTTCCATAAAACTAACTCACCCCAAACCAAATAACATCTAAATGTAAAATGTTCATTGGAAACACTTTTTTCTAACTTTGATTGATCCGATATGGTGTGAGCATAGTTAGTTCTAGCTCATACATATACTTAAATTATAAAAAACAAGGTTAAATCTATAAAAAGTTTAATATGGTTGGAAAAGTCATTCCAAAAAAAGACAAAGTCAATTGGACAAATTGAATAATAAGAAATTTTGGATTTATCATTTATTTGATGGTTTTTAATTTTAATATGTAAATTAGATTAACATTAATTGCATGTGAAGATTTAGTTTAATGGTAAATACATATGTAAAGATTTAGTTTAATGTGGGATATGACGAAAACACCAAAATTCAAATCCCCTACCTCAAAATTTCCTTTAAAAAAAAAAAATCCCTAGATATATATAGAAAAAGGACAAAGAAAATAGAAACAAGAAAATGAATATTGAATAGGAAAAAGACATAATTTCCAAGTTTTGATTGGGGAGAGTAAATTCGAAGGCTACAAAATTTAATTTGACATGATTTGGAAAATTTATTATATATGGTTTATAATAGAAATTTATTGAATGATGTAAAAAGGGTAAATCGAGTCTAGGGCTTTTTTGGTTAAACAAATGGGTCAAAAAGACTTTTGTTTTTTTGTTTGGGAAAATATATCCTGAATAGGTAATGGAATTTTGGGTAGGGTGGGTGAGGGGCAAAGGGTCTCATCATAATCCCTTCCAAAATCCCAAATTACATTTTCATTTTCCAAGTCTCCATCTTCTGTTATTGGGTGCCTTTCCAATTGAAGGATTATTGATTTTCTTTTTCAGAATTATGCACACTCCTTTTTTTGATAAAGTTAAGTCATTTTAATAGTTTGACAATTGCTTGATTATGCACTTCTATCTATAATAATAATACACTTTTAATTTGCCTTTATATGTATCATTGAATTAAGCCACCACTCTTTATTATGTGTGGGGTAATACTCGATTTTCTTGATATGAATGATAATCAATGATGTTATAAATTCAACGGAGGAATTTAATTTTAATCGATGAAGCTACATAATATAAGGGACAATCCTTTTTTGTTGAATATTTACTATAAAGATAGCTAGTGACACTAAAAAAATCAAAATTTGTGACCAATATCATTAACATTGGGCTGCTTTTAATAATTATCTTTCTTCCTCATTTATACTCACCAAACAATCCAAAAAAAAAAAAGGTTCATTCTATATATGTATAATTAAACTTCTTAATTAACAAGCATAACACTATGATTAGTATCATTCCTTCTTTAAGAAAAGGTGGTTAACAAACATCCTATAAAATGATTTCATATATGAAAGTCCAAATTGGCATATGATTAAGGCATTTTACAGTTCTCACAACCCAAACTCTATTGGATTTTTTCCATTTAAAACCCGTATTAAACGTAGATCGGAGGACTTTTCGATTTAAACTCCAAAAATCTACTAAACAAACTGAGCCGTATAAAATTGAAAAATACTTTAATTTTCCGTATAAAACGTGGATCAACGAACTTTTCCTTTTTAAACTTCAAAAAAACTTTGGTTGTGATCTTCTATTGTATTGTAATGCCACCCAAACTTTAATCCTAGTTCTAGTTCGATGCGTAATCTGAGTTCTTCTCTCAATTAATCTGGCAATCAATTGTGTTTGACACATTTGGCTACTTATGGATTATTTAGGGCTGGTGGAGGAGACTATGACTATGCTCGATTGATGAATCAGTTCCTAGGTTACAATTATAAAATAAATTTTTATTGAATTTTCTTATATGATTATAGCTTACTTATTATTGTCAATAGCTAATTTCTTTATATGTTCTTAATTCTTGGAAGTCTTGAGATTATTTTATCTTGAAATTATATGCATTTTTTTTGTTAAATTGATTGTTTTGTTGCAATATTAATGGTACAAGTTATGTTTGAAAAAAAACTTTATTGATTGAATTGTAATTTGCAAATATTATTAATTATATGTTTATCCTATTTTGAAATTATATGTATTTTTTAGGGGGCGTTTGGTTGGGGTAATCAGGAAAGGAAAAGGGAATGAAACCATTTATAGTTGTTTGTTTGGCCTTTTTAATCATTCCCTTTACCCATTTTTAGTTTTGACTTTTCCCCTATTTTCCCAAATTGATTCCTCAACCCTCCCAAGGGTTTTCTATTCCATTTCCCTTCCTCATTCCCCAACCAAGAATAATAATAATAATAATAATAATAATAAATATTATTAATAATAAATAATAATAAAAAATACAAATAAATAATAAATAATAATAATAATAATAAATAATAATAAAATAAATAATAAATAATAATAAATAAATAAATACATAAATAAAAATAATTAATAATAATAATATATATAATAATAATAATAAATAAATAAATAATAATTACTAATAATAAATAATAAAAATAAATAATAATAATAATAATTCTGATTCCGATTTTCTGCTTCAAACCAAACAATTACAAAGGGAATCAGGGGCAAACTATTCCGTTTCTAGATCATAACCAAACAGAGAAAAGTATTCCGATTCCCTATTTTCCTTTTTCCTTATTTCCCTTTCCTGATTCCATTCCGTTTCCCTGCGTGAACCAAACGCCCCCTTAGTTAAATTAATTATGTTGTTGCATGATTAGTTGTGTTGGTTCTAATAATTTGTAAAAGAATTTGAAATTTTGATTGGAAAATAAAAGATAGAAGTTGTGTTTCAAAATAATTGTTATTTATAAAATTTTGTATTTCAATTTACGGTAATAACTAAAATGGATATTAAAATGCCGAATTGTTTAAAATGAAATCATATAAAATGTGTATAATTCTTTATCCATTTTCTATAAGTTAATGGTTTATTATCTGCTATATAACTTTTTTTTTAGGTCAAAAGTCGAATTAAATACCAACGTTTTATTATCGCAATATTTTTAACTAATAGACAACCTAAATAGTAGTAGGAAATAGTATTATTTGACATTAAGATAATTATTATCTATGTACATATAATACCTTCAGTTGACTGTCCCCAACATTCTAAATGACTATTACTGTTCAATACGCCATTTTTCCCACATAATAATTTCAATTTATGAAAAATTAATATGAAGAAACAATATATACAAACACACAATAAAGAATTGTGACAATATTGTATTATTTATACATGGAAAATGATAAGTATCCAATAGCTTATGTTCCTGATTGACAACCACACGTGTCTTTGTCCCTCTTCACTTTAGGTTCTTGAAGTCTAAAATAGTGCACATGATTTTGATTGAGTGCTGTGCATTCTTTTCTTTTTTATTCCCATCAACACTTTTGTTGTTCATGCCTTCATTCATATATATTCCTTTCAACATTATTATTATTATTAAACCAAATCCATGCATCAAATAAATTAAGGCTCCCTTTCGATGGTGATTCCTTGTTATTTCATATTATCTGTTATTATTTTTTTAAGTGTTTACAAAATTTCAATTGTTTATTATGGTTATATAACTTTAACTTGTTTATATTAGTTGTACAAAGGACAAAAGAGTTGACGTAATAATAAAAGCACGACTTTTTTACTGAGAAAATCTGGGTTCGAATCTTACTATCCTCCTCTCATTATATTAGAATACCTAAGTTAAAAAAAATATATTAGTTGTATAATATTTACTAAACAATATTCAATTCACTTTAATATCCTTTTTAATTTTATTAGCTTCTAATTATAATTATTGATTCATTTCAATGATATAATTAGCTATTTAATATTATACTATCTAGTATAGAATGCTATCTACAACATCAAGTAGTCGCTACAAGAATTGTCTGCTATTTCTTTTCCTATGAATTCCATGAATTAGTGTTACGCCCGCTTGATTTGATTTTTTATATGATATTTTCACTTTTTGGAATTTATTTTTACTGTTCTTGTTTTGCTTTACCTTCCAATTGAAAAAGGAGCATGGCTCACGCATTCGAATGGAATTTTTTTTTATATATTCTTTTACATGAAACTGGCAGATTATCTGTATATGATATCGAGATCAAATATAGTAAATCACAATTTGTAGATTTTAATTATGTATTATAAAATTAGATACAACTGTGAATTCAATAATACAAAATTATTCTATGATAATAGTTCACTACATTTGATCTTAGAAAATCCTTTACAGACGATCAGCCGATTTCATTTAAAAAAAATAAGAACGTAAGAATCGAAATTAGCATTCAATTCAAATGTTAACGTATTACCGTTGAAAAAATGTTGTACTTGGTGAGTTCTACTTATCAATGAAAAGAAAAGTCATACATAGAATCTACATTGATTCATAAAATTAGAATTTACATTGATTCATAAAATTAGAATTTTGATTCTGTAATTAAGATTTTTTCTTTTTTTTGAAAAAAGTAACATGTCAATGTTAAGATGAAAATGAGCTAGTACAGTCACGCCAAACTTAAAACTTCTTATAATTTTTGTAAAAATCAACATAAAAGCTCCAAACTTAACTAAAGACTAAAACAAAAGTTTTAACGCTAAAATAGAATAACTAAAAATATCACGAATATAGGAAACTGTACCTAAAACCAACTTTTTCCTAGGTCTCCCTCTGCGGCAGACTAGTGAAACTCCTTGTCTTAGTGCATTATTTTGGCTGCCGTTCACTGTCTTTTGATCGGATCTGGCCTTCGGTGGACTTTTTGTCCTTCAATTTGTTTTTCTTCCTGTTCGTCTCTTTACTGTTTTTCTCTTCTGTTTGACACTTTTCTTTTCTTGCTCCTTGTTTGCTTTCTTTGCCAAATTGGGACTACTTTTCCTCTGTGGGCTATTTCTAATTCTGTATTTGCTATGGCAAATGACTTAGAAGGGTTATGGAACACCCTCTGTTTGGATGCTCACGATTATGATGGGTCGCATAATAAGGTTTTGATCGATGATAATACCCTTGCAGATTGTGAAGCTTCAAATCGATTAAGCCTTATTGCCCGATTGTTTCTTCGGAAAACATATAATGTGGATGTAATGAAATCCGCATTAAGGAAGGTGTGGAATTTTTCCAATGATTTCAGTATTGAAGAGATTGCTGAACGAACCTTTATCTTCCAATTCTCTTCAGTTATTGACAGAGGTAAAGTCCTTTTCCGACAGCCTTGGTCTTTTAATCGTGCCTTGATTCTTTTTCAGGAGGTTGGTAATGTTGAAGAGCTTTCCTTTACTCACTGTCCTTTCTGGATAAACCTTCTCCACATTTTGATTGGTTTGGGGACTGAAAGAGTTGTTCAAATTTTGGAGGTTCTTGAGATTAAGAAAGGATTGGGTCGAGGACGTGCTAGTATTGGACTGAAGGTTAGAGTTTTAATTGATATTTCTAAGGCTCTGAAGAAAGGAAACTGGCTAACGCTTCCAAAAGGTAACAAATACTGGATTGGCTTTGAATATTATAATCTTCTAGACTTTTGTTATGTTTGTGGTTCCATTTGCCATCTTGGGAAAGACTGTGAAATGGTTATCAAATGTAAAATCTCAAATTCTGAGATTACTTATGCCTATGGTCCATCACTTAAAGTGGGTAATGGTTTTCTTAAGAAGAGCTTGTCTTCTTCCTCAAAATCAGTTAACTTGAGTAGTCAAACTGGGAATTTATCTGCTCAGCGAGAGGTGAATCCAAACAAAACCCAATGTTTGTCAGGGTAGGAGGAGGATACTGCTGACTCCAGCCCCTCTTGAGCCGATGAAAGAGACTTACATCCTGCCACATCGGTTAGTAGATTACTCTCTACTTCTGGTCTTTTTTCTGGTATCTTGTCAAATAATAAAAGTTCAATGGCTCCGCCTGATTCCATATTGGCAAATATGGCAATTAATTCTTCTGCTGAGGTAGAACTGGTTAGCCTCCTTCCAGGCACTTCTCCATCGCTAAAACAACTTGGCTCTTTTGTACATGCTTATGCTGCTCCATCTAGCAAAGAGGTAGTTGTTGGAGAAAAAATTTTTATTTCAGCTTAGCAAAGAGGTTGTTTGGAATCTAAAAAATGGAAAGATCATGAGTGTATCCGGAAGGAAGCAATCAGCTATGAAGAATGTTGTAATAAGCTGAAATCATTACAGAATGAACGTTTGGGTTCGGGGGTTTCAGCTCGCAAACTCAAATTAACTATTCAACGTCTCAGCTCTTCTGATAATTTAAGTCTTCAGGCTATAGATACCTCGAGTGCCTCTCTTCTTGACCGCATTCCAGCTAATTCTATTAAGCGCAGGAAGTCATTACCAGATCTTAGTATTTCTAGTCAGACTCCTCAACGGGAGAATCTTAAGCAAGATCTTCATGGAAAGGCAAACCAGAATGTCTCATCTCTCTCAACTTCTTTTATTGATGTTTGTGTTGCTCAATCTTATGACATTAAAACGGACTCAGCGGCAAAGAAGACTTATCACCGATCAGTTAAAAAATTTGTAAGCTCTGTCTCCCATCATCAATTTTCTTTGACTAATAACTCTGTTAAATGTGATTTAGGACTTTCTAAAGCTATGCATAACACTTTCACGGGTATTGACCAAGCTACATATACTTTATAGGCCGACTCTGAAAATACCGGGGTCCGCCACTCCTCATGAATTGCTTGGTATGGAAGTGTCGGGGTTTGTGGTTGCCCTGGACAATTCAATAAGTGTGCAGGCTTGTCCATCTACACAAACCTTGTCTCCTATTCTTATCGGAGACAAAGAAAAAAAGTAAAGGGATGGAGTTGTTACGGGTTCGTTAGGGATTTCAGGGATGTTTGTTAGTTGATTAAGTTGGTAAAAGCGGTGGTCTTGCTTTGCTTTGGTCTGATGATATTAATCTCTTTATCAACTCGTATTCTCTTAATTATATTGACCGTACTGTGTCTCAAGATGACGTTTCTTCGCAATTTACTGGTTTTTATGGCTCCCTGACAGTAGCAAATCGCAGTCTTTCTTGGGATCTTCTCCGTTCTCTACATGCTCAGATGCCTATTCCTTGGATATGTACCGGGAATTTTAATGAGTTGATCTCCACAGATGAAAAATATGGTGGCACCCCCTAGGTGCTTTAATGGTATAAATGCTTTTGCTTCGGTAATTCAAGATTGTGGTTTCATGGAGGTTCCTTTTGATGGCCTTAAATTCATATGGTTGTTCGCTCAAAATTATACTATACAAAAGCGACCCGCAAGTATATGGGGCAATTGTAGTCTATTGGTAGCAATCAAGGTCGTATTCTCTCAAGGAATCGCAAATTGAAATTCACTCAACACAATATCACGCAAGCTAAAAAAAAAAAAAAATATCCACTTTGTAATTGAGCAAATTGAAAGCAAAATAATTAAAGAGAAAATTTCTAGTTTAAGATTTGTAAAATGAAAAGCTAAAAATTAAAATTAAAAATAACCAACGACAAAAGGCAATTAGTAATTTAAGAGAAAATAATTTGTTTTGAAATGGGAAAATGAAAATCGTGAAATGAAAGTTTAAGAGTGAATGAAAAATAAAATAAGTATGATGCAATGTATGAAAAGCGTTTCGGATTCGCTATGCGAAAATTAATCCTTTATGAAAATAAAATTACTCAACTTAATTGTTTTAAAGAAATCAGTTTCCGAAATGTCAACGGTAAAAAGAATTTTAATAACTCTCGTATTCATAAAATTCAATGTAGTAAAACAAACTTCTTTTCTTAAAACTTATGTTTCTAATTCATTTTAAGAATTTAATTAGACGTTATCAGGCATTAAACTTCAACTTTCGTTCCTTCGTCAACACCTATAATGAACAATTGGAAGCTTAAGCAACTAATTGCAAACATTCATTCAATCCAATTAAAATAAGAAATAAAATAATCAACAAGGCAAATGTTCAATCTCATATCAAAATTTACTTCATAATTACTATAGGCAGTAAACGATTTAGCTCATCATCTTAATTTCAGCAAAATGAAAACAAACAGAAAAGAACATAAATAAATATTGCCAAATCAATTCAATTAACAAATCTTTTAATGATTAAATTCAATCCAAGTACAAATTTAATATCAATCCTTTTACAGCTCAACTTTCACAAATTCAAATGTAAAATAGAGAAAGTAAAAGAACAAAGGAAATAATGCAATGGCAATCTCTTGTCACCGAAATTGGATTCCTGTTCAAGTTTCAAGTAAGAAGCAGAAAATAAAAACAATGAATATCATAACCCAAGCAATTTAATTCGTAGAATATCTTCAAGATCAATCTCAAACCAAATACAAATTAAAAATCAATTAATCAAAACTGCAATAATATCTCAATCTCAATCTCAAAACCAACAATCAGAATAATTAACTTATTAATCCATAAAAATCACAATCAGTAAACAAATTTCAATTTATCACCAACATTTCAAACTCAACAATTGTAAATAATAATATGAAAATTAAAGCAATAAAAAGAATTAACCAAATAATTCAATTCTCAAAATAGTTCTCAAACACGATCTCATTTCAGTCACAATAAGTAATCCAACGCTCACAATCTCAGCAAAGCAGAATGTAAATTAGAAAAGAAAATGAAGAAATATTAACCGGAATTGATGTTGATGAAGAAATGCAGAATGGCGTTCCCTTCTAATTTTGGTTCTGCTTCTTTCGAATCCAGAACCCTCACTCCAAAATCTTCTGCTATGCTTTTTAATCGGCAAAGAAGAAGTTCTCTGCCTTAGCCTCCGTCTCCGATCGGTCATTCAAGAAAGATATTAGCGTATTCTTCAGATCACCATTCAAATCACGCCCAGCAGAGAAGAATGATGGCTCCGTCCTACTCTGCTTCTTCGTCTTCAGCTTTGGTTTAGATCCGTCCGGCGTCTCTCTATTCCCAATCGAGACTCAGACCTCTCTTCCACTCCTCGCAAATCACTATTCCAGCCGCCACTCGTCTAAGCCCAGCTGCACTTCCCTTCATATCACATTCAGCCTCATATTGTTTTTTTTTACAACCAGCAGCTCTCTCTCTGAACTCTCAAACCAAAGATTCTTCAAACCCAGAACAGCTCACACGCCGAACCAGAGGAAAGAGATGAAGAGAAAATGGAGCAAGAATCTAACTCACCAAATTGTTTCTTTTGTCTGAAACCGAAGAACCTCAGAAATCCCCAGTTTAGAATGCGTTTTCACTCCTTTTAAAATCCACTGCTCCTCTCTTCTTCCTTTCTTTATAACCAGCAGCTCCAGTAGAGATGAGTTGTGCTTCACATCGCCGCTCCCACAAGAAGAACAAACCAGCTCTCTTTTCTTCACGCGTGCCTTTTTCTTATTTTCCAATCCATTTTCAGATGCAAAGCCACTTGTTTTTCTCCTTTATTTCACGTGAACAGATGCTTTATCTCTTCTTTTAATTCTTTTCTCTGCTGTTGTTCACCTCTTTATTTCACGTGGACAGCTGCAATTTATTTTTTTTTTATTTTAAAAACCAGCTGCTTCCTCTTCTCTTTTCCAATCAGATAATCGCCGACCAGAACCCAATCGGAGACCGCCTCTTTCCCCTTTTGTTCTCTCTTGTCTCTCTCTCTACTTCGTATCTCTTTTTCGTTCCCTCCCTACTTTTTTCAATGTCTGTGTTTATATCTCTCTCCTTTTGATTTTGAAATTCAAACATTCAAAAACCCAAATCTCCACAACAAATCCGGACTCTAAACTTCCCCAAATCATCTGGAATCTCATCTTCGAAATCACCTTTGAGAATCGGTCTTTCGCATCTTCTCCATCTCTTTTGCAAACGGATCGTGAAATCCCAGTTGTGAAAATTGAGCTCCTCTGCTACCCTTCAGTCTTCAAAACAATGCTCTCTCTTTGCTTCAAAATGCAGCTGTTTAAACCAAACTAGATAGGTTGTCATCCGCACCATTTCACACTATTTCCCTTTCCAAAATGCATTGACCATCAACACAAAACGCACACTGAATTCTTATAAGTGAAGTTAGCCTCTTCTTACTCCAAAATGATGCTTTTTATGCAACAAAATTTAACAATTACCATGTTCCAAAATGCAAACTAGCTGTGTGTTTTAGGGAAAATAGCAAAATAACCCCTAGGACTTATAACTTCTTCCAAAATGCTCCTCTTTCCATCATTTTTTTCTTCGATTTCCATTCCATTTAATTAAAATGCTCGATTATGACCTGAAAAATAAAAAACAAAATAAGTGCTTTTCAATATAAATTAATCACTAAATTAACCATAGTTAAGCAATAATTTCCATATAAAAATATATATATTTCTAGCACTTATCATTAGTGTCGAACCACTATAAAAACCTTCTGTTTTTATCCATCAGATTTTGCACTTAATTTTAGAAGATAACTAATTCACTGTTCTTAGTTACCAAGAGATCAACAATTGGTATCAGAGCTAATTCTCTTATTCAAGCTTCATTGTAAGAGTAGATCCAATGGCATCACTTCAAGAGGTAAATCATCAATCTCTCAAGCCTTACTTTGATAGAAGTGATTTTTTATTTTAGAAACTCGTATGGAAAGATATTTAGAAAGTCAAAATTTATGGGAATATGTCATTGAAGGACTACAAGCCCCCATAAAGTTAGACTAAGATGGAATTGAAATTCTAGCTCCAAGAAAGGAATGGACTGAAGATTACCGAAGGAACTTTACAAGAAGTAACTTATGTATGACCATACTCATAAGTTGTATGTCAAAAGAAGAAGCCAATAAAATCATTCATTGCACTTCCCTATATCTTATGTGGAAAACCTTGAAGAATTATCATAAAGGCATCGAACAAGTGAGGGATGAGAAGAAGATGTCCGCTATCTTTGAATACGAGACTTTTAAGAGATTGGCAAATAAAGATATCACTATCATGACGAATCATCTTCTTGCCATGGTTACCAATCTAAAGAAGTTGGGTGGACACTACTCCTCTCAAAAGGTAAATGACAAGATATTGAGAGCTTTACAGGAAACATGGGATGTTTTCATTTTGTCCTTAAAAAGAAGCTATAATATCAACAAAATGAGGATGGATGAGCTCATAGGAGAACTTATATCTTGGGAGTTCATTCTAAACAAGAGGAGTGAAAAAAAAAAGCCTTGAAAGGAAATGAAAAAAAAAAAAGAAATCCATTACTCTCAAGGCTAGTGATAAAGGGAAGAAGCAAGTTGAAGCTCTATCAACTAGTGAGGAGGAATCAAGTGATGATAAAGATGATAGCCTTTATCATCAAGAAGTTTGGAAAGAATTTAGAGTTCCGGAAGAAATTTAAGAAAAAATTTAAAGAGGAATCAACTTGCTATGAATGTGAAAATGTTGGCCACATTATGAGTGATTGCCCAAAACTTGGGAGAGATAAGAGAAGAAAGAGAGAAGGAAGGACAAAAAAGAGAGAAGGAAAGACAAAGAAGCTAGAAGAGACAAGAAGGAGAGGGAAAAAATCTTTCAAAGCCACATGAAGCGATAGTAACTCCTCTAGTGGAGAAGAAGAAAATGAAGAAGCTGCAAATTTATGCTTCATCGCCTAGAGGACAATGAAGGTGGTGACTCCTCTCAATGCTTTGTCTCCCGCTAAGAAGCTTCAAAAGAGGTACCTTCCATTTCTAACTCTAAAACTATTTCTAAGAATGATGATGATTTTATTGATGATAATGATGATATGCCATTGTTTAAGAATAATGATGAATTGATGGATTGGTTTAGTGAAGCCACTTTTAGATGTGATAAGTATTTAAAATTGAAAAATAAATATAAAAATAAATACTTAAAAATTGATGATAAGAATGCTAGATTGAAGAATGTTACATTAGAAATGAATAGAGAGATTGAAAAACTTAAGTGTGATGTTGTGTCAGAGAATAAGAGAATAAAAGACCTCATTGTTAGTTAAGAGAGAAATCAAGTGACTGATAATGCTTTAAAAAATTGCTAGAGGTCATAAGGATACTAAAGATTTAGGCTATACCATGAGTCAAACTTCTAAATAGACTAAATTTGTCACTTTATCTCATTCTCCTTAAGATAAGTCAATTAAAAAATTGACTAATGTTCGTGAGTCTAAATATGATACCTCTATCCCTAAAAAGGATAAAAGAAAAGCTCCAATGGTTGAACAACCAAAGGAGAAATATGTACATTATGCTTTGTGGGAACAAGTATAGTAAGGATGGATATTGCTCCAAATCCTATGTTCCCAAATTTAGGTTCCAAAGAAGAAAACCTAATCATGCATCATATAAAAAGTTTAACAGGAAATGTCACTATTGCATGAAATATGGATATAGGAACACTCATTGCTTTATTCATAAGGTGCATTTGAAATTAGTCCCCATGGACCGAATAGCTAACCTCCAAGGACCCAAATTTACTTGTGTACCTAAAGTTAAGTGATGTATTTTTATAGGTATGCCTAAGGAACTCCATGGAGAAAAATAAATAGATAATGGATAGTGGATGCTCAAGATATATGAGTGGTGAAAAGAAAATTTTCACCAAGTTAGATTCAATGGAGGGTGGACACAGCACTTTCGGCAACAATGCCACTGGTAAGGTTGTTGGCATTCGTGAGGTTGGTAAAGATGTTAAATTTGACCATGGTCTTTTAGTTAATGGCCTCAAACACAATCTTTTGAGTGTTAGTCAAATTTGTGATATGGATTATAAAGTTACCTTTGACTCTACATAATGCATAGCCATAAAAGTGGAAGATAACTCAATTGTATTGGTTATGCATAGAGTAAAGAACATTTATAAGATTAATTAGAACTCTATAACTAATAAGAAAGGGTCTTGTTTAGCTTCCTTTGATGTAGACTTTGGACATGGCATAGAAGATTGGTCCATGCTAGCATGGACACCTTGGAGCATCTAAAAAAGAATGAGTTGGTAGATGGCTTGCCCCAAATCAAATTTCAAAGAGATAAGGTGTGTAAAGCTTATCAAATGAGAAAATAACATCAATCTTCCTTCAAGTCCAAGAAGCAAGTAAGTACATCAAAGCCTCTTAAACTTATCCATATTGATTTAATTAGACCTACTAGGATTGCTAGTTTAGGAGATAGATATTATGCATTTATTCTTGTTGATGATTACTTTAGGTTTACATGGGTCTTTTTCTTAGCTCATAAAAATGATTCTTTTGATGCTTCCAAAGCTTTTGTAAAATGTATTTTAAATTAAAAGAGGTATTGTGTCTCAATTATTAGAAGTGACCATGAGGGGAAATTTGAAAATGAGTCTTTCAAATTTTTTTGTGATAAGTATAGGATCACACATAATTTTTCCTCCCCTAGGACTCCTCAATAAAATGATGTCATTGAGAGAAAAATAGAACTCTTGTCAAAATGACACATACCATGCTAAATGAATTTGATTTGCCAAAATATTTTTTGACAGAGGCTTTTAGCACCGTTTGCTTTATTATAAACCATGTTTATAAAAAAACTATTTTGAATAAAACCCCTTACGAGATTTGGAAAAATAGAAAGCCTAATGTATCTCATCTTAGAGTATTCGGTTGCAAATGCTACATATTAAATACTAAGGACAATCTTGGTAAATTTTCATCCAAATTAGATGAAATTATATTTTTAGATTATGCCTCCAATAGCAAGTCCTATAGAGTTTTCAACAAAACATCTATGGTAGTTGAAGAGTCCATGCATATAGTCTTTGACAAGACTAATTCCTTTAATTTAGGGAAATTTGCTTCCTTTGATTTTGTAGGTGAAATTGAGAAGCTATCTCTAGATGAAAGCTAACCTCAAAGATCACATTAACAACAAGATCCAAGTGAGGATAAAGGAAAAGAGGTGTTGATGTTGAGGGGAAGCCAACCAACAAGGAGCAAGAAGTAAACCAAGAAGCAAACAAGGAATTGCCCAATGATTGGCAATTCAAGAAGGATCACCCTAAGAAGCAAATCATTGGTGACGTATCAAAGGGTATAAGTACTCGCTTTATGATTAATTCTTTCAATCATTTAGCATTTATATCTCAAATTGAGCTTAAAACCATTGAAAAGGCCTTAGGTGATAAAAATTGGACCCTTGCTATGCAAGAGAAACTTAATTAATTTAAGAGGAATAAGGTTTGGAAATTAGTTTTAAAACCTTCTAATCATTATATTATTGGTACCAAATGGGTGTTTAGGAATAAATTAGATGAGAAGGATGCCATTACTAGAAATAAAGCTGTATTAGTTACAAAGGGCTATAATCAAAAAGAGGGCATTGATTTTAATGAAACTTTCTCCCCATTGTTAGATTGGAAACCATTAGAATTTTACTTGCATTTACATGCCATATGAATTTCAAACTATTTCAAATGGATGTCAAAAATGTACTTTTAAATGGTTTTATTGAGGATGAGGTGTATGTTGAACAACCTTTGGATTTTGAGCATCACCAATTTCCTAATCATGTTTTCAAATTTGAAAAAGCACTTTATGGTCTTAAATAAGCTCCAAGAGCTTGGTATGAAAGACTTAGTTCCTTTCTCGTAAAAAATGGTTTTGAAAAAGGAAAATTTGATACAACACTTTGTGCATAAGAATAATAATGACTTGCTTGCAGTGCAAATTTATGTTGATAATATTATATTCGGTGCTACTAACCTCTCCTTGTGTCAAGCTTTTAGTGCTCAAATGACTAGTTAATTTGAGATGAGCTTTATGGGTGAACTTAAATTCTTCCTAGGTCTTCAAATAAAGCAAACCAAGGTTGAAATATTCATCAACCAAGTAAAGTACACCAAAGAGCTCCTAAAAAAGTTGTAGATGGAAGGCTTTAAGAGTAACAAGACTTCAATGAGCACTACCACCAAACTCAACATGGATAAGTCGGGTACGCCAATTAGCAAAAAGCTACATAGAGCTATGATCGATTCATTACTTTATTTAACTGATTTTAGACCTGATATAATGTTTAGTGTTTGCTTGTGTGCACGTTTTCAAGCATGTCTAAAAGAGAGTCATTTGCATACTGTTAAAAGAATGTTAAAATACTTGTGTGGTACATTGCATTTAGGTTTATGGTATCTTAGAAATACATACATTGACTTAGTTGGCTATTCCAATGTGGATTATGCTGGAAACCTATTAGATAAAAAAGGTAACTCCGGAATATGTCATATCCTAGATGAATGCTTAGTCTCTTGGTTTAGTAAGAAACAAGTATCTGTGGCTCTATCCATCGTGGAAGCGGAGTATATGGTCGCCAGTGCTTGTTGCTCACAAATCTTATGGATTAAGCAACAATTGCATGATTTTGGCTTAGAACAAAACCATATACCCATTAGATGTGATAACGCTAGTGCCATTATTTTTTTTAGAAATCCAATAAATCATTCTAGAACTAAACATATAGACATTAGACATCACTTCATCAAGGATCATGTACAATGTTGTAATATGTTCTTGGATTTTGTGGAGACAAATGATGAATTGGTGGATATCTTTACCAAACCACGAAATAAGGAGAAAATAAACTCAATCATCCCTAGATTAGGGATGATCGATGGTACGTGTCTCTAACACTCTTTTAAGTATCTCTGGCATACTCATGCATTTATATGATTTTTTTTAAATGAAAAATTGTTGTGCAAATTAGTTTTTTCCAAAATCCCCCTGTGATCGTAAGTTTGAAAATCTGTTTGCATAAGTGTCGCGCTAGAGATATTGATCACATGCGTGACACATCGTGTTTTGCGTAACTGTTCACAACCTTCATGTTTGAGACCATTGTCTCGCTTGCGTCTCCCCTGGATTAGCAAACCTCTCAATCTGTTGTCTTTGTCTCATGCGCAACATACATCGAGTGCGCGACATTTCCTAAAAATTATTTTTGACCGTTGCTAACATAGCTGTTACGACGGTAACAACATTTAATCTCTCAATGGTTAAATTATAACCATTGGTAATTCTTAGAGGTAGTGTGGGCATGACCGTGGGGGTGTGACATCTGCTTGCAATTAATCCTGTTAGTTTTTCTTCACTCAAAATTGATTTTTCTTTTCCAAAACCGCCTCAAATGGCTATTTTCCTCATTTTTCTCTAAAAAAAACCCTTAATTTTTTTCACTATTGAATACTTTACAAGAGATTTTTCCATAAGATTTTCAAAGAACTCATAATTTTCTCAACTTTCTTCAACTCATCTTCATCTTCTTCCTCAAAAATCTTCTGTCAATCCTTGATCAAAATGCCTAGGAATAAGGCCCCTTAAAAAACTTCCAAACCAAGGCCCAAACACCATGACCACTCATCAATTAAAGACTTTCAAGAATCAATTTGACAAGCAATTCTTGAGTATCCAAACTTTTAATGAAGTGACCTTGGAGACTTTTGGCATAAAGGATGAGGTAAACTCACTTCTAACTAACGCCTCTCTTCTCACCATTTCATCTATCTTTATACCGAGGTATAAAGCCCTAATTAGTGATATTCTTGCTACTCTACAAGCCTCCTTTAAAATTAATAAAGACCATAAGCCTATCCTAGTCTCTTCTATAACGTTTTCTATCTTTGGTAACACATATAAGATGTCTAAGGCAAGAATTATCGAACTCCTTAACGTTTCTTATGGCAATATCTTTAAAATAAGTAACCTAACCATGAAACAAATGCTTTCCACTTGGCAAGCCATATCGGTTGACCAAGTATATGACACAAAGCTAGCCAAGGTCACTGCCCCTTTGGCTCATTCATCAAATAATAAGCAACTTGATTCTAGCCAAAAGGGGGACAAATAAAGTCTCCCAAAAGGACCTCTTCCTTCTACACTATGTTCACACCAACACTCCTTTTTATGGAGCCTCTATTTTTGTTGAACACCCACTAGACATCCAAAGGTCAACCAAAGAAAACCTAAATCTCTCCTCTCTATTTCCATTCCTTGCTAGTCATGTGGTAGATTTTGAGAATGAGACTGTTAAAAGATACCTTGAGATGGATGTAAAAATTCCTCACAACAACCTCTTCACCCTATATTACCTCTCAATGGATTCAAGAATCATCTCTAAGAATAATTATGAATATCAAGGCAATAAGCCTTCAGTTTGAGCACCAAGGGTTTCTCCTCCTCCTCCGACAAGAAGATCCTCTAAGTGTCCTAGAGCTTCCTCTTCGTACTCTCAATCACCTCCTCCTTTATCCCCTACTTCAGTTTCCAAAAAGCTTGATCAAGTGATAAAAAATCAGTCTAGGCTCTTTAGGTGGCTTGGAAGGATCAATGACTAGCTTGGCATTCCTTACACCCCATCTTATTTTTCTTCTGAGGATAATGCCGGTGGGTCTCCTTCTAACTAATTTGAGCTCCAATCTAGGGGACTTAAGAGCTTCAAGAAAGGACAAAGAAAAAGGCATAATGATTAGGGATTGAATTTTTTTTTCGATGTTCTTGTAATTTTCTTTCTTATAAGCATTGTACTCTCTTATTTTAATTAATGAAATTTTTAGTGTGTTTTTACTTTTAAAATCTATTTTCTTTGATCTTTTTGCCAAAGGGGGTGATACAAAACCTCCATGAATAAGCCTAGAATCCCTTTTGATACAGAATCTCCAAGGATAAGCCTGAGAATCATTTTGATTATTATGGACCCCCTAAAATATTAACATGGAAAACCTCCTCAATACGGACCCCCCCAACATTAACATGAAAATCCCAATAGCAATTTAGTCTCAACCCCTAAGGAATGCTAGAATTCAGATTACTTAGAAAGATGATCAAAGATCTATAATAAAGAAAAATACATTCCTAAATTTCAGATTTGAAACACTCCACAAGAAGATAATCAATCTATTTGAATGTTCCTTAAACATGCATTTTACTTAAGAACACAAAGATAAAGGCAAAAAGTCATAATATTAATAAACTCAAACCATTATTATATCATTTTTTATTCAATTAATACATATAAATTAATTCTGGGCCTTTATATAGCCTTCACATGACCTAAAAAATCATATCCTAAAAGAAAACAACTTAAATTAGGAAACAGACTCAACTTATGGACCTTAGTTTGGATAGCCTATTAACAAACTAATAAAAATAATTTTACTCTAATGATAAGATTAAAACAAAATCGAACTTAAGCAAGCCCACTAAGTAAGCCCTTTGTGAAATTAGACTTGAATTAAGTTATAAATAACTTTATTTGGTCTTGTCTTCAAGCTTCGCATTCGTTGCAACCCATTAACAAAATTTTTGCTACCTTGTGAAGACTTTATCACTATCAGGGGGAGAAATAATAAGTTGTGAATGAGTTGTGCATAATAAAATTTAAAATTTTAAATTTATGCATAAAGTGAAGGGGAGCATCAATCTTAACAAATTTTTCATATTAAATATCAATTTGTATTTAACATAAGCACATTTCATTTATTTTTATCACAACTCTAGTAAGTTTGTTAAAAAAATAAAAAAATGATAGATTGTTGTGCTTGGTATGTCAAATTCCCTATGTTTTGATTATTTGACAAAATTACTTAGAATTGTGTAGTTACTAACTTTGTTTAAGTGTTGTTCCAGCAAATGAGAATCTAGCCTAAGAAAGATAATTCAAGAATCTTGCAAAAAGAATGAAGTTATGTTTCTAGCACAGGTGTCGCGCCCGCGACCAAAGTAGCGCACTTGCAAATAAAATGCATGAAGCTCAAAGAAGTTTCAATGAACTCCCTTTTGTTCATGACAAAGGAATCACGTAGACAAGGTGAAGTCTGGCAAGGGCGTCGCAAACGCGACAATATTGGCATGCTCGCGATGAGTTCCTCTAGAAGTTTGGAAGAAGGGCCTTTTCGCCCACGACCACAACAACCTTGCTCGCAACAGCCACATCAGATGAACGTTGTAAGCTGAAACTACCAGATCGCACCCGTAAATATACTAAAGTCAGGACCAATAGCTAGTGCATTAAATGTAAAGTAGGTGCAACAAGTAGCCGTTATAGTCCGTTGAGAAATCTCTGTGAGGAGTTGCGCCCACGATTATGGTCACGCTCATGACAATCACAAGATTTCCTGAGCAGAAATCATTTTTAACTAATAATGGCTAGTTTATTGAATGTGTGTACAAATACCCACTCCAACTGACTTAATGAGGTTACACAACTACTGAGCATTCAATTTTACAACAACCATATTCATTTCTACTTCATTTAATCTTGTGATCAATTTTGAGTGTTTGTTAGTTGGGTGAGCAATAAATCCAACACCTTGTTAGTTGTAAGTTCTAAGAGTCGACTTTGAACTCTTGTGTGAGTTCCTGTAAAGTTTGGGATATGCTATAAACTCTAAGTTTGAGGTGAACTTGTTAAAACCTCTTGTAATCTTTATGATTAGTGGAACTCAATTCAAGGAAAAATTGGAGAAGTGGACGTAGGCAAGAGTTAGTGCCGAACCACTATAAAAATCTTCTGTTTTTATCCACTAAATTCCACACTTAATTTTAGAAGGCCACTAATTCACCCCACTCTTAGTTTCCAATGGACCAACATATAATATTTTGGATCACTCACTTTGTCAGCTTACTCTTGGTGCTTCATCTTAAGCAACTAAATGAGTTTAGCTTGGAAGAGCTCATCAAACATTCTTGATACATCAGTGTCTAGAAAAGGATACTGCTTTTCTTGCCTTTCTTTCAGTGAGGCCTTCGATCTTCCTTGTTAAGAAGTTGATTTCTTTTTTTATTTCTTCTTAACTTTGGAGTTGACTTTAATAGGCATTGTGGACATTACCATTACTAGCTTGCTTTCTGCCTTTTGAGCTACTTTGATAGACTTTCACACTTATTGCTTATCTTTATTCTTCTTAGGTTCTTGAATGGGGATGTCTTGATTCCATTATTAAAATATGGAGCTCAAGTTGCCATTTCTTCGAATGTGTGAGGCCTAATTCCTTGTAAAATGTAGCACAAACCCTAGTGCATGCCTTTGATGCACATGTCAATTGCATAAAATTTAGACAACCTATCTTTGCAATTGAGACTAAGACTTTTTCATCTTTCGACATAATCGATTATGGATTCCTCTTTCCATTAGTGAGTTACAGTGAGATCAATCATACTGACAACACGCTTGGTGTTATAAAAGTGATTCAAAAACTCACGTTCTAGCTGCTTCCAACTATTAATAGATCCAACTTTAATGTCTATGTACCAGTCAAAGGCATTGCCTTTTAGAGAGTGAAAAAATTGCTTAACTAGTAAATCTCCACTATTTTTAGCGTTGTTGTATGTTTCCACAAAATGAGTGACATGCTGCCTTGTATTTTCTTCCTATCATATAGTTGAAATTTTGAAGGTTGTGATTTGTTGGCATGGTTAGACAATCAATTCTTAGAGTATACGGCTTTGAGTATGTGTACGATAAATGTGTTAAGGTCTCCATCTAATCCTTCAATGCTTCTTTGATAAGCTCCTTTGGTTGGATTGTAAAGATTGACCCATCAGTAGCCAATTGGACGATATCCACAAAATCAACTCCAATGATCTCCTTTTGATGGAGTTGATGTCGTGCTGGTGAAAATTCATCAGCTTCGATCGCATACTCCTTGCCATCCATGCTTTCCAACTTTCTCATCAAGGCCTCAATTTGATTGTCCTTTTCATGAACAACATTGTTAAGGCTGTCCAGTTGCTTTTTTACAAGGGCCATCTGCTTATCCACTGATGTTGCGCCTGTCATCATGATTGACATTGCACTTGAATCATCTACTCCTAGTTTTTCTTTTTGTAACGTCACTAGAGTGAATTCAGCAGCAGAATTACAGCTAATTTCCTCCATATTAATCAATTATCTTCGCACATCATCAAGAACTTGTTGCACTAAGGGAGTTTTTTCATAAACCATACTCAGATATTTGACCTTGATAAGAACAACATGGCTTGCATCAGAAGTGCCTCTAACATCAAAATTCATCGAAACTTCATCCTTTGCAGTAGTTCTCGTAGTTGTGGTAACTTTTCCTTTTAACACTTTTGGGGTGGCAATTGAAGCAAAAGAAGCACTAGTTAAGCCTTTTGGTTTGGTAGTGGATGCATCACTTGTAGCTTTGTTAGTCATCTTTGGGGTGATAATGATCTTTTTTGGGGCCATTGATGATGATTTGAAACTTCAGACTTGTATCTTAAAATTTGCAAATTAAAGGGATGAGAAGTAAAGATTGTCCCACGCCAAAAATTTATATGAACAAATTTTGTATTCCTATAAACAAGAAAACAAAGAAAATAATATAGTGGTTACAATCTCTATTGCAAAATCCTCTGATTCTTTTTTTTTTTTTGCAATGAACATGATGCGGGGGTCTCGGAGACTTGATCTCGAATCGGTTGAACTTAACTTGAACTTCAACTTGGATTAAGTTTGGACTTATACTTGAATGATTGCAGAGCTTTGTTGACAATTTTCAGATGAGTCTTTACTTTGAGGAGAGATATTTGTCTTCCATTTTTTCAAAGCTTTGGGGTCTTGAATTTGTCTTGAATTTTTTGTCATTTCAACTAAAGAAATGCAGTTTATTATATTTATAGAGACTTTGTGATGCTTGCCCACCAAGCGACGTGATTTAATTGGTCCATATGGCACATACCTATTGGTCTCATTTTTTGATATTATCACATAATTTATTTAATGTGATAATTATCAAAATATTATTTAAATAACTATTTAATATTTAATTTGATTATTTAATTTAAATTAATTAATATTTTTTTTTTTTTTAAATTCCCATGCAAACAATTGGTTTTATAATATAATTGTTTTATAATTTATCTAATAGTAAACTGTAGTCAAATAAATATAAAGCAGAGTGTTAATTCTAAATAACATTGCAGATTCTCAATACTAATTACTACTTCTACACATATTTAGTAGTATTCAATTTTTGAAGTTGATGTTATAGTAACTGAATATTATTTTAAATATTCCAATTCAAATAGTAACAATAATTCTATTTCCCCAATTATAGCAAGACAACATGAAAACTAGAAGCGTCATAATTCTTTTTAATATGGCTAATTTGTTAGAATTACTATGTGCTAATTAAAGAAAATATAACCACATAATTTCATTTACACAATAAATTTTTTATACTCAATTGTCAGATTGAACAACAAGATCTACATACAACATATAACTGATTTATAAGTCTTTAAAAAAATAATCCGACTTATAATACTTGCAAAGGGAATCAAAACACTAGTATGTTAATATTGCCCTTCACAAGTTTAATATAACATGCCATATAAAAAGCCCAACTCTAGTAATACAAAGTTTTAAAAAAATAATTAACTGTACACATAATTATGCACTAAATTATTTTGTTTTTCTAACACATACAATGTTTTTTAATATGGGATGTTAAATTTAAAATTAGGGAAATAATGCTTTTAGTCAAATATTGACCAGTAGAATTTAAATATTCCGAAACCATCCCTTTGTATTTTATCTAGGTCTGCTAATATAAGTCAATATCCATTAATAAATTTAAAAATTCTTAAGAAGTTCAGGGCGGAAAAATGATTGCCGCGACTATAAGGTGGTTTCCAGCGAGTTTGACTAGAAAATTTTTTAATATTCAATACCAGTAAATAAAAGTCAATACTAAGTAAAAAAGTCAATAAATGTTAACACAAGCTATGTTAAAAAAAATATCAACACAAGTAAATGAAAATAGGTCAATAAATGTCAATATATATATATATATATATATATATATATATATAAGTACATTAAAATATGTAAATAAATATTAATAAATGTATATATAAATAAATACGTATAAATAAACATTCAAATATACACGTTAATATGTATAAATAAACAGTCAAATGTAATGATAGAAAAGCTTTCTAAAAAAAGAACTTCATCTTCTACCTTATCCCCAAGAAACAGATGGGAATTTACTTTTGGCCATCGGAAAAATTCTGACGGTGACAGAAACTCTATGTGATCGGAAAGTGCTCAATTTGTAAGTTTTAAATATGATTTTATTACCTCCAAACTCTACCATATTACGCCGAAAAATGCAAAAAATATTTTGGCGTCGGTGAAGGAAAATTTACTTTTTTGGTTGAGGATCGGTGGCAATCTTGGTCTCAAATGCTCAGTATCACTTGGGCTTTCGTCCGGTGGCTTTAGATTGGCCGTCCACCACTGGAAAATGTGAAAATTATGTTTAAACGTTTCGAGTTGCAATAAACCAAAACCCAATGTGAACATTATCTCCATTTCTAACCATCGTTCGTGAGACTTCTAGTGCCGGTGGAGCAAAGTGGCGGCGATTGCCTAGTTCCAATGGTGAACAGGTGACTACATTCGAGCTTCTCATCTATTACGATTTCCAAATAGTAACTATTTTAAATAAGTGTTAAAACAGTAAAAAGGTAAGAAAATGTGCTAATTTTTACATTTCAAAACTTTTGTACAATTTTTTAAAATGAAACTTGAAATGTATATATGCTATATGTTGTAACTTGCAATGATTATTTTACCTCTCCCTCGGATACTACATAACATTATAGTTATTTTATTCAAAATTTCACTAGGAATGCCACTACGCTAATAACTCCAACGTAATAAACTCTCCAAAATTCTCGAATCTTATACAATCTATGTTGATTTATTCAAAAATAGTCCGAAAGCCCGCGCACATGTGCGGATATTTATAAAATTAATATTAAACCTTTCAAATAATTAAGTAAAATGTGCTTAAAAGTCCTAATTACATTTGATTGTATAATTTTTTTTTTATTTAGAAAATTTTTTTAAACACTACTTTTGAGCCACCTTACCATTGAATTTCTTTAACAAAATTAAATAATTATTAATCACGGTTATTCTTATTTTTTTTTCTCTAACATAAATAATTGTAATCAAAATGAAGACTGAATAATTCTTAAGATCTATATTCTTCTCGTCTACAAGTAAAGAGATCTCCATCAGAAAAAAAAAAATCCAATCATTTGAGAAGTAAATACTTTATCATAAGAATATAAAACTCGTACAAGGTTGAGTGATAAAGTTGTGGATTATAAATGATTACTTTACACACTAAACTAAAAAAAATTAGATTTTTTTTTTTACATAAATATTACACACGCACAATATTACACACGCACGTGCTTACTCACTCACACACTAAAAAAATGAAATATTTTATTACACTCCAAACGTCTCGAACCCAGATCTCATACTAACTTGCTGCTGCTTCTTCCTACCGCTCCACCCACCCCGGTCCCCCCAGAAAAATTAAGATTCTCACACAAGAAGTTGTCAACTCAGCTTTTTTGAAATATATTTTGCTGCAGCATTATTTTTATTTCTTAAAACGGAAAAGAAATTTTACACCAGGGACTTCCACGTGAGAGTGTCTACACAACGTGCTTATTTTATACTTTAAAAACTGTTTTCATTTTTTTTTTTCATGTGGCTAATTTTAAATTATTAATCCAATTAGGCAGGTTGAGTATATAATATACTAGTAGTTCATTTGGCTGGTCTCATACTAACACAAATTCTCCCATCTTTTTTTGAGCAATAAGGGATCTGTACTCCTTCTACAAAAAGGGATCTGTTTCTGCGATGGAGCAAAGAAAGAGAAAGAGATTGGTTCTTTTTCCCTTCCCACTTCAAGGCCACATTAACCCAATGCTTCAACTTGCAAATATTCTTCATTCCAAAGGCTTCTCTATTACCTTAATCCACACTCACTTCAACTCTCCAGA
>CATIWJ010238519.1:0-14011 GCA_949640765.1 Croton laevigatus | reverse complement strand
TAATTCAAAAGTTGTTCAACATCCATTGCATTTCTATAAATTAATAAAATATTAATTTATCGATAAATAAATATCCTCTCTTAAATAATATTTTTTCTTGGTCCCATTAGTATTATTTTATCGAGGTTTTACTGTATATTTTTTTTTACTTAACAATTCGGTTTCCGAACACTAACAGTTGCGGACTAATCTAGAATTGAATTTAACAGAATTTGTAAAAATTCTTACATTTCCAAAGTTCGAACTCGAAATTTTTATTTGAAGTTAAAACGGTCTTTTATCAATTAATTTATGCATTCGGCGGTAGCTTAATTAAGCTTCCATCTAGGAGGAAATCAATTACTGGATTTTGTATTTTCTTAGGCAAGTCTTTAATTGCATGGAAGACTAAAAAGTAAAATACTGTCTCTAAGTCTTCTTTTGAGATAGAGTACAAAGCTTCCACAACAACAACTTGTGAGGTTCAATGGCTTCATTATCTTTTGCATGATTTAGGACTCACTCATAGTAAACCTACTATATTATATTGTGAAACCAGTCTGCATTGCATATTAATCTAGTGTTTCATAAGAGAACGAAGCATTTGGATATTGATTATCACATTGTAAGGGAGAAAGTACAATCTGGATTACTTAAACTTCTTCCTATTTCTTCTACCAACTAGTTAACAGATTCCTTTACAAAGCATCATTCTATTATAAGCTTCAACAATTACATCAGCAAGTTTGGAGTACAATCTCTTTATACTCCAACTTGAGGAGAGGGGCTATTAGTATAGTATGTCTATTATGTACCTTATTAGTGTATATAATAGTTTTATAGCTGATATAAATAGCTTTTTTTATTATAACGTATTATTTACTTTTTGCCTTCTGTCATTTGTGTAATATAAATCTATAACGGCAAGACATGTTTGGTAATAAGCATTCAAATCTACCCATGTGGAGTAGTGGTGGAAATGTAACCAAACGGAGATGCATTGAATTGGCATAAATTATTGTTGATAGGGTATTATTTAGGTTTACATTTTGTGGACATGTTTTCTCGTTGTCTTATAATTTCTTCTAGAATGAGTGCTTTTATAAAAAAAAATCTGTTTAAAAAATCATATAAATGATATATTCCAAAATTTTATTTTGTTTTATTTTTTTTTCTTTCAAGCATTTTACGATGCTTAAATTGATTGCTCTTAGAAATTTAATTGATTATTCACTTTTTTAAAGTTTATTTTTAAGGCTTTGTTTGGTACGTTGAATGTAATAACTATTTATTATCTTCATATTCTCTATCATATTATAAATCAAATCATATGGAAATAAAAGTAGGAAAGAAGTGGGTAAGGAATAAAGACACCTAAGCAGAGATGTAGGAATTCACGTTTTGAAGGGCCAAAATGAAAAGTTTTAACTTTTGGGAACTAAATTATAGTTTCTCTAATGATTTGGATGAAAAGTTATAATTTTGAGGACTAAAATATAATTTTCCTAAGAATAAAATCAATCTTTCTAATTTAAGGATTAAATTGCAGTTTTACAGGGG
Source organism: Croton laevigatus (assembly GCA_949640765.1). Lineage (NCBI taxonomy): Eukaryota > Viridiplantae > Streptophyta > Magnoliopsida > Malpighiales > Euphorbiaceae > Croton > Croton laevigatus. Next base: position 12,472 of record CATIWJ010238519.1, on the reverse strand, counting down.
CTAAAATGAAAATTTTTAACTCTTTTATCAACTAAATCATAAATTTTCCTATTAAATAAACAAGAGAGCAAACCCTTTTTCACCTCTTTCTTTGAGCCATCAAAATAAATTTATGTAAAGCATTAAAATACATACAAATATTTAATAAACAAAATACCGATATCAGGACGTATGGAAGGGAGCCATGGAAGTGATGTTGAAATGAATAAAAAAACATGTGTTCTAAGAGTGACTCAGTGAAAAATGCTTATTATAATAAATTATATGCTTTGGGTTTAATCACTATAGCATGCCCTTATTATTATTTTTTACCAATTTTTCTTCTGAGTTGGTTGAGTTTAATTGAGTTTCTAAATTTGGACCCTTCACTTAAAGGCTAGCTACGTCACTGCCGACATCTCTAATTTTTTTGGCAAAATGCCGACATCTATATTTATTTCTTATAAAATATCATTTTATAATATGAATTGAAAGGCAAAGACTTGGACTGATCCAATCCGATAGGTGATCCATGTTTTGGAAAGAATTATTTAACTATTTTCGACCAGCATGGGACAGCTAGAAAATTAAATTGCAACATAGAAGCCACCTGTGAATTTTAGCTCATCCACGTCCCATAATTTTGTATGCTTTCTTCTTATCCAAATTATTGTTTCCTTCCAACAGAATAGTGACTTAATTCCTGACTAGAATTTTCTTCAATCAATGTTTACTTTTTATATTCTAAAATGTTAGCAGTTTACAGGTTTTTGTGGTTGGAAGTCAATTTTTAACGTTAGAGGGTGTTGTTTGATTTTGAGTAACTCGAAAGGCCAAACTACCTTAGTCTTGTGGAAACCATGCATTACGTCCACGCCACCCTTCATTTTTTTTTCCCTTCATATGATTCTATTACATCACAATTTCTCTTTTTGGAAGCTTACCATATATATATATATATATATATATGCACACACAAGGTTTTCACCCGACTAATCCGAATCCAAGTCACGTTGAACAACAGACGGTGGTAGATAAATTTTACAGCCAAAATAGCTGCATATGATAGATCTCTAATCTGATACTTTTTTAAGTGAATTTTTGAATCACTCATTGTTGATACATCATAATATTTTAACAAATAAAATTAGTAAGTTAGTGAGTAAGCAATCTAAAGGAAAGGAGTAGTCCAAGAATTATGAATATCACTTCAGCAATTCAAACCTTGACTTAACTTACTCGCCCATACTGCGTTAGCAAATAAATACGGGAAATTGACCCAAAAAAAGGAAAAAGAGAAAATTATCGTCAAATTTTCGTAATTTATAATTATTGAATTAACCAATTAGGTATGATTTGTTTGATTTTCTCAAAATTATACTCTAAAGTAAAATTTATCACTAATAACGGTATTTCAGTAAATTAGATAATAGTAAATATAAAAATTATATAATTAAGTACCATTTTAATTAAAAAATCAATAAAATAAAAGATCATAAATGCAAATAGTATTTATTAAATTATAAGTTTATCTATAAAGAGAACTTCAGGCCATACCAAATAATTATCCCAAATATGTGCAATGAGCACATAAGATATAACCTTTTGTGAAGGCGAAATTATCTCTTTGTATCTGGACATGTACACGGTGGGAGGGAAATGTGTATGTATATATGCCGTGTCCTTTGTTCATAAATTTGAAGCATCTCAGGCTTGGTTAATAATAACATCAAACTAAACCTTTTTGAATGTATCTATATATTATTTCTTTTGTGTCCAGGTTCATGGCTTGATGAATTTATTTTTTTTTTTTTTTTTTGTCGACGGACTACTGAAGCGAGCGAAAGCAAAGAAAGTTTATACAGTTAAAAATTCGAACTCACAACTTACCTATTACTTATAATTAAATATTTATAAATATGTACAGAACTATGTTTATGTTTTGAATTATATGTTTAATTATTTTTTTAATTTTTAATAATATATTACTTTATTTATTTATAATTCCACAAGTTTTAGATTTGATTTTGGTTCTTTTCAGTTTTAGTTTTGATTTTGGTTTGGTTCTGGTTAGGATTCATCAGTATGGAAACCACATTTTTATAAATTTTCAATTCTAACAAAAGAGTTTTTTTGTCGATTCTAATTTAATTTCAGTTCAGTTCAATTCTCGATTCCAATTTGGAACACCCAGAAACTTTGCACACTCTCATATCCCTATTAAATACTGTCATAACTCACTTAAGCTACCATATTTTGTAGTGTCTATACTATTTTCAACACAAAACTTAAAATTTGGCAGTACGTAACAAATTAAGCATACCTACAAAAATATATCACGTATATTATTTGGAAAAAAAATTTCAAATTAACCGATAACTGAGCTAGCCTAATATTTTATAAGTTTAGGGTTTAGTTTTTATATTTTACTAAATGAATATATAAAGAAAAATATGCTGTAAATTTACAGTCAATTCTGATATTATTTTTTATGCGATTTACTATTATGAATAAATTTCATATCTTAAAATGATTTCGGACATAATATAGGAATATGATACATGTGACTGCAAAAATTAGTGTCTGATAGCAAAAAAATTTTGATATTACTCTTTGTGTCCATAAGATGGCTAGAAAAGCTAGGGTTAGTCAAAACAAATTTACAAGGAAAACCAGCAGATATGCAAACAATTGTTCACTCAAACAGCCAACAATAACCATAAACTTTTTCACTTTCTGTCCGAAAGAAATAATTAAGAATTCAGCCTTACTACTTACTAGAGCTTGAAGAGTCATTTCATTAATTAAATTAGGGGATTGCCGACGTCTATTCTTTTTTGTTTCTTTCGTCGACATGAATTACATAAGTAATTCCATATTCCACAATGTTGAGTGTAGAAATAAATGAGTAATCCCAATAACCCAACACCTATATATATAGCTCTAATAAGAGATTAGGGGGAACACAATAATAGACGTATTATTTACGTTCTCTAGTCTCTCTCATCCTCAAACTGTTACATCTCATTTAGAACTCTTAGATTGTAAAATAGCGCTATAAGGTTTAATATTCTATAGACGGCCTAGCATGCCAGATCCTGCAACCGCTTCCGTTCGTGGGAATGTTCGTTCATCTATACAAGAGGTATTTATATTAGTCTCGCTTTATTTATATATTCGTTGTATGAATTCCTTCAATATTTCTTTTTTTTTTACTGAAAATTGTGTCAAAATATGAATCCGCGCACACACATAAAGCTGGTCACATGTTTGATTATTATTGGATGTGTGATTAAATTTTTAATAAATCATAAAATATTACTTCATCCATATTCATTTTTTATAAAATGTGCATTCAAATTTTTAGAGCTATCCTCATTTATTTTTATTGGCAGTAGACTTATATATACTATGTGTTCAATTTTTTAACAGTAAGATAAAATTTATTAACCCTTTTATAAATTTGATATTTTTTTTTTCTTTTAACATATTCTCCCTTAATACAAATCATTTTTATATATACTATTTGTTATTTTTAGAGAATGTTGTTCGATTGGATCTATTTAGCAATGGCGGACCAATGAGCAGTCAATTGGCCCCTCTTTTTTAGTTGTTGTCTTCAAATTTTATGAGGGTTTTTTTTTTTTTTGAAAGAACCCGTAAAAAAAAAGATATTGAATCCATATATTTGTCTAAAATTCAAAACAATCTACAATTTTGAATACAAAAATATATTTATTGTCAACATTATTTTCATGAAAAGTAAATTTAATACTATTTGTTCGATAAAATGACAATCGTACCGTTAAACTTATCAATTGAGCAAAAAATTTATATAAAAACCTTCCATTTGCTAAATTTTTTATAATTAAAGAGTGATATAATTTTTTACTACTACTATACTTTTCTATCAAATTATCGTTATTATATTAATACTAAAAAAAAAATTTTTGGTTCCATCACTACGCCTTACACTATGTTTGGATGGGGTGAGGGATGGGTAATTAATGGAAGGGTAAGGAGAGGTACATTAAAAAATTAGTAATGTTTGGAAAGAGGTTAGCTTAACCTCCTTACCTCTGCTTACACCCCAATTTGAGAGGTAAGAAAATTGGAGTTTTGAGGGATAAGGGAGAGTAAAGCTTACCCCTCCTTACCCTTATGTACCATCGTGTAACCTCTTTCCAAACAGAGGTGGGGTACGGATGAGCTTACCCTTCCTTACCTTTACTTATCCTCCCTTACCCTCAATCCAAACATGATGTTAAGTTTTTATTATTGTTTAATATGGATTGATTGAACACATGAATTAAGACGAGTTAAAATAAGTATTTTAAAAAATGTTACGTACAAACTCTATTATCAGCCCAGTTTAAAAAAAAACTATTATCAGTCTCTTTAATAGACACGCATTATTAACTAGAACCCATAACTTTTTAATTTGCAACTGAATCCATTACTGTATGTACAAGCATTTTTTAATGGCAGAAGACAGGTGTCATAAATCAAGTGGTTTGGATGATCGGTTTTTTGAGATCATCATCATCAAATGGAGAAATATGTTTGTTTCCAAGGAAAATAAAACGGAAAGCTGTAGTCGTTGTCGTGGCCATTTTTTTAAACAGACACATATATACATAAAACTAATACATACATTTTTGCAGAAACGTAAAATTTAATAAAATTGGTCTTCAAGCTTCCACTTGAGGTTTGTGGTTTGTGGATATGAGCAGCTTTTTTTTTTGGCTATTTCCAGTTTTTACGCTAAAAGAAGAAGATGATGTTGTTTCTGTCGGGAGCTTTATATGATGAGTTGTGTATTACGTCGCATGGCAGAGCGTGTGTGTATATATATTATATTTAACTAATTTCAATTTATATTGAAATGATATATATATGTATTCATGTAAATATATTTTTTTGTCCCTTCAAAATTGTCCTAGCTATTCAATAAAAGCGTGAATGACAATAAAATTGATCACACCAAACTTACTCAATTTTGGACTTATCGATTTTAACTGGGTTAGTACTTATCGATATTAAGTGTCTAAATATAATTTTTAATTGAACATTTGAGTCATTTTTTACTTAAATTAATAATGTGATCCAACTTATTAAATGGAAGGACCTATAGTTATTTTGTTCAAATTTTAGAAATCTTATAAACTATTTTTTAAAATTAAAGAACTAAGTATAAATTAATTTAAAATTCAGTGAACTCGAGCAATTTTTACTTAAAAATTATATATTACCCATTTATAAAGTCTATTTAAATAGTTAAATGCTATTTTATCAGAAAGTTTTAAAAAATAAACTTTAATATTGTTGTCATTGTGATGTAACACATGCACTATCATTATCTAAAACAACATAACTTCAAAAATTTCAACTTAAATATAATTCCTCTTAAAATAAACTCAACTAATGATGTATCATATAAGCAAAACATACAATCCCAATAATAAATATCAATAAAAACACAATGTCAACCCTTAGAAAAAGTTCCCATATAGAATACCAAAGTGGAAGATATTAAAATTTTAATTTTCAGTTTATTTAATTTACTACTCATCTGACTAGGCAAAGCAATTTCTCACTGTAATTTATTTCTCTTCCATGCTTGTACTATAGTAATTAATTAGAGGCACATACATTGATTAATGGAAAATTAGTGACTATCAAATTGGGAACACACTTTGTATTTGTGAACTAGTTCTTAAAATTGCTATTAAACAATAGAAAAATACTGATCATATGTCCCATACTTCTTCTAATTAATTTAAATCGTTAATATGCCAAAAAATTTGACTTATTTAAAATATCAAGTTGTATTTGAAAAACTTTCGAAAATGAGTCATCTATAATATATATAAATGTACAAATAACAGGGTGTTCCACCAAATAACAACAAAATATATTTTTGAATATTCTACTAATATGTATAAAAATTTAAAAACTTTTTTTTATGTCACATATATAATTAATTATAGTAAAAATTATAATTAATCAAAATAACTACATCATAAATAATAAGAATATAAAACGAGTTAATACATGCAACCAACGTTGAGAAATACTGATTTTATAAAGTAAACAAACACAATAATCTAATCTATTTTTTTATAATAATTTTAAAATCTAAATGTTTCTAGAAAGAGAAAAATATCATTATCCAAAATTTCAAACAATGGGATGATAAAGTTAAAAAATATATATTTTTTAGAAATCAAAATATTAAAATTCTTTACAACAATCACTTCAATCTCATTAATTTTTAATGCATAATTAAACTATATAATTTAATCCTTAATAATTTTTTATTAAAAAAATTATATAGTGACCGTTAATGTGATATTATTAAACTAATCAAGAAGCTTATAAGTTAGTTGGATGAGGACATATAATTATAGAATGTATTTAACCGACCACAAGCAATCCACACTTTTCTATTTCTTTTGTGTATTTTAATAACTAATAATACTAACGCGTAATTCATCTTTTTGAGGATTTTATGTTTAATAATCTCAATTAACTTGTGTGTTAGTTTCATAATAATTAGTAGTATTTTTTTCTCAATAATGGAAAAGTGGTATCTATCCATCCAATTGAAGTGGAGAAGGCAAGAGTGGCCATTCCCACCTCTTCGAATTAAGTTTCATTTAATCTCCACAAATGGAATCAATGCTAGTCCATATTCACAATACTTTTAAATTTAACCCGTCTGTCGTTCATTCGCAGATAAGTGTCTCATTTCAGTATTTTAAAAATGATATAAAAAAAATGTTATATAAATAAGTGCAAATAAGCAATTATTTGTGGTGGTGGGAGTAAATTATTTAATTAAAATTAAAAGAACTACTAAACTTATTATTATGATTAGTTAATTAAAGGAATGATGGTTCATTAGGAGACACCAAATGCCATTAGCGTAACATGAGAAAGGGACTAATTATTTTAGTTTATTACGTGTAGCTACCAGCTACAAATAAATAAGAATTTTCATTTTTTTTTATTTTATAATTTCAATTTGACAAAAGATTGCTTTAAAAACAAACCTTGTTATTATTTTTTATTCAATATGGTCAATTTTTCATTAAGCAAGTTCTTAAATTAAATTGAAAGGGTTCTCAATTTATCCCACCTAGAAGTAATTTATGTTTCATTGTTCTTAAAATTGTTCTTAGAAATAATCATAAGGGGTTTACGTTATGAGTCCGATTAAATTACTGTTTACGATAAGTACTTCATGAAAAATATATGTTGTTAACGATTCAAACCTACAACTCGTAATTCGTTATAGAGGTATTTGTGAATCGCTAGAGATATTCAGCTTAATTATGAATTAAAAAAGAAAACCTAGGTAAGAAGGTAACTTTAGAAAATAAGGGAACACAAAGTTTATAATAATGAGAATAGTAGATGTTTGCATCATTGAATCCGTCACCCTCCACAGAATTAAGGAGATTGAGACATCTCGTTACGATTTTTTTTTTTTTAATTTCCTTCCTTTTTAATCTAATAATAATAGTTATATTTAATTACTTATTTATATAATATGAATTTAAGAGTGACACCTAATAAAAAAATAAGCGCGTAAAAGCCACTTTCATGCTTACGTGCAAATCGAAGTGGACTGGAGAAGTCGAGAACATGGCCTATAAATAACATTTTTGTTATATATATATTTGCACACGCACTCATATTATATTATATTTTTTCATTGGAAAATAGAAATTTTAAGGTTGCAAATTACAGTAGTAATATCGGCCGTTTGTTAGGACACGTAACCAAAGTGTTGGCGGCGGTTGTCGGTCGTCCAATTGGCAATTTCTGTTTTCTCTTTTTAATTTTTGGTTTGACTGCTTGCTTGCTGATTTAATATTGTTCTTTCGGTTTTTTTTTTTTTTTTTTGTTTTTCTTGTCACGTGATCCTCACGTGAAGTATTAAGCATGCTTGCCTGATGTTTCTAGTCGGTTCACTATTACATTACAAATCACCAATCTTGTATAATAGAGCCAGCAATTCGTTCATGTTTATAAGTCGTCTTCTTCATGCCACATCAAGATGACTTGTTAACCTATTAAGTTTAACTCATATCCACTCATTAACTTAATGTATCATGTCGAGATAATCCATTAAATTTGTTTTCGTATCGTGTCAACCCATATAACTTCTTTAATATAATTTTCTCATTAAGCTATATTTTTACACAATTTATTTAATACACAGATTTAACATAATTATGATAAAAATAAAAATCATGCATAATAATAAAAAAGTTAAAGTAATATTAATATGTTAACATTAACGATATTATGTCTTATAAAATAAAATAGTCTTCACAATAATAAAAATTAAAATTACTGATGAGAAGGGAAGCGGAGCAAAGAACAGTATAAGAAGAGAAGAGAAGAACTGGCATTAGAGGAAGAAGAGAAGAACAAAATTTACAGTTTTGATACAATATATTTTCAAAAAATTAATATTATATATTATAATTTATAATGAGTTAAACTTAAATTTTTAACATTGAATCATATTTATCGTTTTGTTAACCCATTATAACTCAATTCAAACCCATTAATTTCTGATATTAGTTTGTTTGGGTTCGAGATTCGTAACACACTTTGCCATCCTATTATTAACAATGCGACAAGAAGTTTATCAGAAAGCAAATTTTCTGCATATGTTTTGGCAAATCTTGCTTTGGAAGGTAGCTATGGATATCACATGTTGCATTCTTCACCAACTAGTTTTGAGATATTTGTTAGATGCTGAGAGAGTTGGCCATATTTGTCCTAAAATGTTAACCTAAAGGCTCTAATAAAAAAAAAGGTATGTTAGAAAATTTTGATATTAAATATTAATAATTGATTATGTATTAAATTTTGAGTTCAGAAAAATTAAAATTAAAAAACTATGCAATTGAATTTTTTCAAAAAAAAAAAATAAAGATGTATAAATAAACAATCCGCCGTTTACATTCCATTTTATAAAACATAACTGCAATTCTCATTAACATTCAAGATTATCTAAGTTATAATTTGAATCCAAAGTTACAAGTAATCAAAATTTTAAAAATATATAAATAAAGGGTAAATTTTAAAAGTATTTATCGAGTATATTTCAAATTAATTATATATATGTGTGTGTTTTGAGTAGTTGAGGTCTGTAGAATTGGTAAAAACTCTGTAAATCTGCCCTCAAGTTCAAATGGGCTGAGTTCGACCCTCTCTACATATTCTTGAATGGTTAAGGATTATAGTCCTAACGACTGAATTCGAATCCCTATACACATTCAGGTGCGTGAGTTTATATATATATATATATAATTTTATTTTGGAAATTAAATAATTTGGGCGGTGAGAGAAGAGGGAACCAAAACCAAACTTTACGAAAAACCGTGTTTGAATTCTCCACCGGATAGTCACTGTAGTCTATAAGTCTACCACATGTTCTAATTAAGCATATGCTACTTATGGTGTAGAATCAACGGCTCAATGCAACAAATCTGATACTGACCCCATTTTGTAATGTCAGGATTCGCAATTTTAATTCTCCAAACCCCCAAATTTCACCAAATTCCAACATTACGAAAACATTTTCAGTATATGAAAATAACATCAGAAGCTTCCTTGCAATTCACTAACAACAATACTTCTTTTCCAAGTTTCAAATTGTTGCTCAATTTTTCACTTATGGTAAATTATTTTAGTGTTGATCAATCAAAAAATAGATTTAGTTACTTTCTTTTCAACACGTTATGAAAATAGTTAGACCTTCTCGCTAATTTGAGTTTATTGCTCTCGGTTCAGATTCTAATGCAAGACGTTATTTCAATTTCCCTATGAATAGAATCATCAATTCATTGAAGTTTTTAACCGTTATCAGTTCTGCGAAATTGAAATCGTGACAAACACATAACTCTAATTGATGGGAACTAAACTCATTTTGAATTTCTCACATATTAACTATTTGTTTTGGTGAAATCCAAAAGAAAAAACATAACTTCATTAATTGAATTGGGAGTATGCTAATTTTGTCTGGAACCGCTTTCACGTGAATGTTGACGAGAGATATATGCATCCCAACTTCCTCCTCCACAGGGTCGGTGGATGAATGAATGAATATGCAAAAATAACAAATGTATACATATAGGTCCAACACCGTGTGGGACATCCAAGTTGATTTTTATGTGAACAGTGTGAAATATTTTTCCTATATAGTACGAATTATAAAATTAAAATTTTATCTATATGAATTTTACTATTTTGATTTTTCATTAGTCAGTATGTTAAATAATGTTTTGATATTATGTGGTTGGATAATTTTTAGATATTAAAATAGTAGTATTTTATTAAAACAAAAGTAAATTGTTTTAATATTTAAATGAAAACAATCTAATGGATCATCCTATATTTCATGATGATGTAAGATGTACAAGATTTGGATTCGATTATTGCTATCTAAAAGATTAAAAAGTATTTTAGTCTAATAAGTAACGATTCTAGATTATTTATAGTGAGCTTAAGAAGTGCCATATAAGTGGTCGGTGACCTTAAGCGATAAGGTCGATGTCCGATATGAGGTCAGCGACCCATAGAATGTATGTGGCTCACAGGAGGTTGGTGACACAAAATATCAAGCAAGTAGGAGACCTAGTGCATCTAGAAGATCGGTGGCCTATGTTCAAAGTCAGCCCCAAAGACCTCCCTAGCGAGGCGACCTCTTCAAGATTTCTGCGTTGTGATCTTATCGTACTCTAACAAGTAAGCTAAAGCATTTGTTGGTGGGTTCTAAAAGTAGGAGAAGCTTATACTAACTAAACTGTTAATATCAATTTGGTGGAGAAAGAAGGGTTGTCCCATGTTGTATAACCCATAATATTACAAGGTCCGTTATTGACTCTTTATATTCAAAAAATAAGAAGTTTTATTAAAATAGTTAATTTTAAAAAATATATATATATATATATCAAAATAATTTTATTTTGAAAAAAATTATGAGGAAAAATTAAAACTTAATTAATTAATATTATGATATATCTTAAGAGTATTAAAAATTATATATCACCTCTTTAGAAAAAATGATAAACCACAATACAATATAATGGGAAGAAAATAATTGTATTTTCATTATATACGTAAACAAAAGAAAGATATTTTTTTTTCCTTCAAATTTTTCCTTTTTCCCTCTATTCCTTCCCTTCTTTCTTTTGCAAATGGAGTGTAAGGTTAAGATGTCTCTAATTAGTTGATTGTAATTTTAAACCGTACGTACTTCTTTATTTTTGATTTGTGAAATTATCATTTTCCCATTTGTTGATTTTTAGAGTAATTCAAATTTTATAAACTATGAACATATTTAGTAAGCAACGTATGTATTTAATCATTGGTTATCAGTACGTTTTTCCTTAGTAACCATCAACGTTATGAAATGCCTAATCCTCATATATTATACTGTAGTTAACAACAATGACAAATGACAAATGACAAATTCGAAGGTCATAGCAAAAAATGAAAAAAAAAATATTGATTCAATGGTGAAGCATTAAATAGATATCTTATAATTATTTATAATTTTTTTTAAAAATACAAACTATAAAGAAAATTTAAAAAAAAATAAATAAAAGTTAGAAGGCATGAGAACCCCTTCCAAATAGGTCTAGTTACAGGAAAGAAGGGGAGCCATAGAGCATTGGCCCTATGAAAATTAGGATATGTATTATTTGAATAAACAAAAAATATGTATTTATAGAGTAGCTAAATGGAAAATGTTTGTTATAACAAACTATGTGTCATGGATTTAATCATTAGAGCATACGTTTATTATCAATTATTTTCGCCAATTTTTCTTCTGAGATGGCTGAACTTCAAAATTTGAACCCTCCACTTGAGGGCTGGCTACGTTTAATATTTTCCATTTACATAAGGAAAGTAATTAACGTGGAATATTTATATTTTGAATAGGCTAATGTGGAATATTTGGAGAAATTTGTTGACCAAGTGGATTTTTTTTTTTTTTTTTGAGACGGTGACTCGGTGGAATTAAACTCTACTACTATTATTGATTTCTTAAGGAAAAAGCAAGCATGCTATTTTGATTTTTTTTTCCTGTCCGTCATAATATTATTCCATGTGTCCGCACGACAATCCATTAAAATGAATTGCGTTGGGTTAGGTTTGTGATGGGTGTCGAAACCACCAAAAATAAAAAACCTGCTCTTCCTAACAAAGACAAAAACTGCAAATAGGGTGAGAAGGGTCGAACCCAAGGGACTAGCCTTGCCCAAGGGTAACCAGAACTGAAATAATAAAGCTGAAAATTAAAAGTAAAAAATGGGGAATTCTTAAATTAAATATTAGAAACAGAAATTCTGCATAAAAGTAAATAAAATTCGAAATCAAATGAGAGAAAGCTCAGCCAAAGGTAATCTTGCAGTATGGAATTCACGTAAATTGATCATCGACTCAAAGATAACTTTTTAATTAA
>CATIWJ010238503.1:0-15742 GCA_949640765.1 Croton laevigatus | reverse complement strand
AATAGCGAATGTGAACTACCCATCAAAGAAAAAGTGAAGAAAAGGAAGGAATTTGGTGAAGCAGTCTGTGATAGGAAGTTTAAGGTAAGAAAGAATCTTAGAAAATGGAATGAATCTGTGGAGATTTTGCGAGCCACAAAGAGAGGGATGTGGTGCGGACAAAACAAAAACAAAAAAACTTGGAATTCACACCAAGAAATAGAGAGAGAGATATGTGAATGTGGTGGTGGCTTTCAGATGTGGACGACAAACCAAACAAGAGCGAATCAACCATTTTATAAATAAATAGGTGCGTGTATATTACAGACACCACCTACTGAATTCTTCTTTCCCGAAATATTTTTCTTCATTTGAAATTTATTTTTTGTTAATTTAAAATTCTAATAATCCGATATGAGCACGAGCATCGGTCGGGTATTATTCGATCTACTATATATAATAATAATAATAATAATAATAATAATAATTTTTTCCATCTAACTTTCAAAAGTATATGATAATCATAATTTTTTTTAATCTGAACTCAATCCGGATATGCATCTAACTTTCAATTCACCTAAACATAAAAAAGTTATTATGCAACGATAATAATAATTCAACCTAATTCTTTAGATTTGTGATGATTTCATTTATGATATTAAAAGTAATTTTTTAAAAAAAATGTAAAAATTAATATATTTAAAAAATTAAAATTGAATAATTATTTTCAGTGAATTATAAAAAAGGAAAAAAAAATATAATTTTATCCTCTATTATTTCGTAATATATAAATTTGTCCCTCTATTTTTAATTTATATTATTTAATCCCTAATCAATGTAATCAATATATTATTGTATCCTTTGGTAATTTTTTTTTCTTTATCACTAACTGTTAATGTCGATGTAATATTACTGCTTTTCTGTAGAATGAATGTGATTTCATGGATTTATAATATTTATATTTTTGAGTAAATAAGAGAAATATTCTCCATTCAAATGTCATTAAAATAATTCATTTTAAATAAAACTTAATGTTATAAACTGTTACTATTAATGAATTAAATATTTATTATTTTATTTCAAATAATTTTTTTTATAACAAATGTTAAATATTTATTTTAAAATAAACCTTATTTCATTCTTACTAGTTTTTTCTTTAGAGAAACAAATATAAACTCATTAAAAAATTAAAGTCATTAATAATTAAAGCTAAGCACATTCCACACGTTTTAAAACTAATAAAATTGTTGCTGACATGAAAAAGATTATATATATATATATATATATATATATATATATATATATATGGGAATATGTAAATCAGGTTTCTGTTTTTGAAAAAAAGGGCTCAACAGAATTAAAAAAAAAAACAGACTCATTAAATTTTAAAAATTATTTTTGTTCGTTTTATTTAAAAATAAAAGAATAAAAGTCCACTGTACAGTAGTTGTACAAAACTTGTACAATAGTTATTGTGCAATAATATAGTAGTTGTACAAACACTTATACAATAGTGATGCAGAAAATAAGTCTGCATTTTTTTTTTATACTTGTACAAAAGTAATACAATAATTGTATAAAAAATATACAATAATTATATATGTCTTTCTTTTTATTTGTGACGTTTTTTTGTTAAAAAAATTAATCAAGTGTTATTTTTAAATAAATTAATCTAAGTTTTCTTTTTTTTTTTTTAAGTTAATGAAACTTTTTTCCTAATTATTATAATTGTTGAGACCATTTCCCTAAGACCCCCTAAATATATTTTCTATCGAAACTTGGTTTAATTTTGTAAGATTGTAAAGGTTTATTAGACTCTAGAATTGATATTCTTGTATGTTGAGTTCGTGAACATGCTACTCTAGCTGCACATACCTTAGCTAAAGAGTCCATTAGTCATGCCTGTTTTTCTGTTTGGGATGATATTCCTTCCTGCTAATTTTGGCTTTTAAAAAAAAATATAGATATATTTTAATATTGTTATGTTTATATAAAACTTTTAATCAATTTTTTATGGGAAAATTGATAAATTTAGTACTTAATCTTTGAAAAATGTTTCAATTTAGTTTCCCATCATTTTTTTTTCTGAATAGTGTTTGAAATCACATATTATATTGATGTGGCTTGCTTGCTTTCTTTATTGTCTAGTGGATAATTAAAAGACCAATGAAATGATGACATGTGAATCTGACATGGACACCAATGAATCTTATTCCTTCATCCAAGGACCAAGCTGAGATTTTCTCTAAAGACGTGGTTGCACCTTGCTCGTAACTTCCAGGAGCAAAGCACAACTTTTCCAACAAACAACTCAGATGTCATTTCCAATAGCGAACAAATAAAGTAAAGGGTCCTTTAAAATCAGATTTTCTTTAGACACGTGGTTGCACCTTCCTCATAACTTAATGGAGCAAAGCACAACTTTTCCAACAAACAACTCAAGGTGTCATTTCTCATGGTGAACAGATAAAGTAAATGGTCTTTTAAAATCATGTCACCTTTGATTTTGAAACCCATATATGGAATTACATTTCAAGGTTGATGCACTGTTTAGTGGAATCAGCTAAAAACCAATCCAATTTCAGCCTCCGTTTGTTGCCTTAAATCACCGCGAAATCGGTTGATTGGTCTTGGTTGAGAGGGAGTCACTAGTGTCCTCAAATCGAGCATACAGCTACCAAAATATGGTGAATTCAAGTTAGACAATTTAACTCGACCCAATAGACTGATTTGATCTCACAGTTGTTCTGTTTCGTTGATGTTTCATTGACTTTTGGCAGACCCATGTCACATTGAATCTGAGAGTATTAGTCGACTTATTTTGTTGAGCTATTTATTTTACTGTAATCAATCGTGAGTTCCATCACTATTTATAGCAGCCATAAAGAAAAGTTATTCAAATATTTTTTAACTGATTCCAGCGAAACAAAGCATCAAACTGCAAAACTAATTTCATACTTCGGGTCTTGGAGGTGAGACAATTCTAATGCTCCTTTACTTTGTTTGTCCACTGCCAGATAATGACATATGAGTTGTTTGTTAGAAAAGTTACGGTTTGGTGCTTAAAGTTATGAGGAAGGTGCATTCACGTCCTAAAGAACATCACATTTTGGTTTTGGCTGTGGAAGAAGATGTAGCGGGTCCACATCAGATCCTTGTGTCATCAACCTAATAGTCTTTTAAATATCCGCTGGATAATAAAAATCCGGCTAATCACATCAGTATAATACACCAAATAAAGTAATATTATTTTATGATTTCACATGCCGTTCTTAAAAAAAAAGAAATACTAAATTATAACATTTTACAAAATTAAGCACCGAAATTATCAATTTCAATTCAATTTATATAATTCCTTCCAAGTTGTAGAAAATTTCTTAAAATCATTGTGTTTTTTTTTTTTTTCATTTTCATTAATGTTTCATCATATTGTATTTTGGACAATTTTCTATGATTATATCTCTATATCTTTTGACTCTTCTAGTAAAACAATAAATAAATATTATATTACGTTTAATTTAATCTATTTATATGCAAATCCAAGTCTAATTAATTATATTCAATTTTGATCTTGTCTATCTTAGCTTACTATGCCTTGAAGCCGTAGCCGTCTTTTATGGAAAATTAAGTTTGCGTGATGAATTTAAAAAGAGTATGGTCAAAACAATTGGTTTTTGATATTACCACGTCCGTATGTTATGATTCTTTATATTTTTTTTTTTGGGTGTATTTTATGATTCTTTACATTTTTATAGTAAGTTTTGTAATTGTTTAGTATTATTTTTTTATTGGTATTGGTGAAAAAGTAAGTTTTTAGAGGATTAGTAATTGTTTATTATTATTTCTGTCTTGGTATTAGTGAAAAGCTGATTTGTGTTGGTATTGATGAAAAAAAAAATATAAAGAATCATAAAATACGGAGGTAGTATGTAACATGATTATATATAATTTTTAATTAGTTCATTTTTCTTGCACAATTAACTGTATTAAAATTTTATGAAATGCATCCTAGAACATAGTTTAATATATACCAAGTTTATCTGCTACCTAAGAAAAATTTCGGATTTCGAAATTTCCTTTCAATACTAAGGGAAAAAAAAAATTCTATTTGTCTCGTTCGAATATTTCAAGAAAAATAGCATTTTAATTTTTTTAATTTTTTTAACTTGTACATTAGATTGTTTATACTGAGTTTCGAAATCAATTTCAGTGGCTTACAGTTCGTAAAATTTAATTCTCTATTATAAATTAAATATAAAATAATTGAGACCATTGAATTTATAATCATATAAAATTTATAATACAGAATCAATTTCTGTAAACTGTAATCCACTGAAATTGATATCGAGACTTAGTATAGACAATATACCGTGTGAATTGAAAAAAAAATGCATGTCTCGAAGTTCTGTAAAAAAAATTATTATGAAATATTTATATTTTTGTATTATATATAAGAAATTGATTTGAAATGGCGCGAAACATGTGATATTATTATTTTTTTAGGATGAACATGTGTTAATTCAAAAATAAATGTAGGTGGTGGGTTGGTGTACCTAAAATTAATGTGGTATTCTTTCTTTATTTTGCACTTCTCTCTTCTTCTCTTATTATTTTGGGTTATCCTGACTTCTGACTGGAAACTCCAAATTCCAAGTTATTTTTTCCAGCCACTCTGTCATATCCCCTCCATTGCATTATATACAGCAAAACTGATTAATTTGGTGCCTATCTTTCTTTAATTTAATGTTTTACCATATTGTTTAGAAGGATGTTTGAAGTCACAATACTAATTCAATAATAAAAGGTTTTTGGATTGTGATAGGTATTAAAAGAACTATATAAAATATAAAATACCGACACATCGATATGAAAATATTTCAATTCGGTACATGCTTATGAGTTATAAAATATTTCAATTTAGCGTCTTACCATTTTTCTTTTCTACATATCATTTACGATGATGAACGGATAAAGTAACCTTTAGATCCGTCTCACCTCTTAGAATTCAAATATGTAATTACTTTTTAAAGTTGTAAGACTTGGCCAATTCCATAGCAATTTTAGGTGAAAAATGGAGAGAAAGAGAAAATCATTTCTTCCCTAAAGTATTAGTGAAAATCCTTTTGACTCCTAAACATTTGGGAGAAACTTGTTTTCTCCTTGAACTTCAAAAAATGTATGCTTTTTGCCCACCGAACCGAAAATTGGTTTTCGGTTCAAAACCGATTCTAAAATTTATGAACTGAAAATTGGTTTTTGGTTCAAAACCGATTCTAAAATTTATGAACCGAAAACTAAAAATTCGGTTAACCAATTTTTCGGTTTGCTTTTGGTTTTAACTGAATTTTATACGTAAAAAAAATCGGTTTATATCATTTGACGAACCGAAAACCGAACTAACTGAACCGCAGGTTTGCATTTCGGTTTTGCCCACCCCTACTGGCAATAGATAGTGTGCATTTAAATGCTAGGTAGCGCGTATAGCTGTCAGCGCGGAATAATAAAATTTCAATTCTCAAACTTTTAGTAATCTTTTTTCAATTTTTGTCCAAAAAGGACTAAACTGACAAAAAAATAAACTTTGAGGGATTATTTTGTAAATCAAACAAAACACCATCTTCAACCTTTGAAACCTAGTCGATTCGTCATTCACCACCGATCGGAACTTCTCTTCGATTTCCCAGCGAAATCGAGTACAACACATCATCTTCTCTTCAATTTCCGATCGGACTACCATGGAACGAAGATCGAAACTACCATCTTTAAAGGTAAAGCTTTCTCTTCTTTCTGAACAAAAATTTCAAGAAATCCAGTAGCAACCAATTGATGAATCCAAACGAAAAGAAAAAGAAGAAACAGAACTACAACCAAAACATAACCCATCACTTAAATGTACACAAAAAGTGAAAATCCAAAAAAAAAAAAAATGCAACAAATGGAAAAAGAAAATTCATTTCCAAACATTTTAATGTCTCGTTGTAAATAGTGAAGATGCTCAACAAAATGTGCTTCAATGGCCATTCAGATCTGTAATGGCCAATAATATATTCATCGTCTCTTAAATAGCAAGGAAAAGAATGATATTTTACTAATTGGCACTTCACTTTCTTCCATTATCTCTTCCCTTTACCCTCCTCCGAAATTTTCATTTCATGCTTCTCATAATCATCTAAATTCAATCAACGAATCTTGAATTCAATTGAAAATTAAATATAAAATGTATTACAGGGTTGTTAACAATATCGATTGAAGTTTTATAAAATAATCATCTCATTATATGTCAAAATTATTCGAAAGAAGCCAAAGGAAAAGGTGAGCAATATGAAATTGAGAATGAACTCATTTGGTGGCCGCCCGAGCGGGTTCTCGAGTTTGCTCGCCTTGCCTTTAATTCCGGTGGTGGCCGAGGTAAGATGGAAATGGTGGCCGGTATCTGTCAAAGGCAATTTTCGGCTTCCTAGAGAAGCCAAAGCCTGTCTGTTCAGTCAATGCACAGTCAAGCCTGACTAGGACATAATTTTGCCTTGTCAATGACTTAGGGCCCACGTGCACCAGGAGATTTTTTCAACCTAGCAAACTTGTGTCAATTTTTTTAAGATGATATGCCTCTCGAAAAGAAATTTTTAAGTAGACATGGTCTACTACGTTATCTATACATACACTAGTTCAATTGTATGATGACACATTAGCAGTTGGTTAGTTAGGATAACTATCAAAAAAAAAAAAAGATATAACTAATCATCTGCTGATATGTCATCATGCAATTGGGTTGATACATGGATGACCTGGTCTACCTACGAATTTTTCCTCGAACGAGAGGCTCTTGCAAGTTTGTTTTTATTTTACTTTTCTTTGAGTTGAATATTAGATTGTTTATACTCAGTTTCGAGATTAATTTTTGTACTATAAATTAAATATAAAATAATTGAGACCGTTGATGTAACACCCTATCTCAACCTATGAATAACCTGGATGGAATGTCACGCTTTACAATAGAGCTTTGGTTCTCCTCTTAAGTTAGCTATCTTACTAATTGGTGAATTGTGACGTGGAAATAGAAATGTGAATTGAGAATAACTACTCGGTGGATACAAAGTCCACCTGCAGGTACAAAGTCCGTAAGTGGGTACAAAGTCCACGGTAGTCGGTTAAACGACGAGTATCAAATTGAATACTCAGGATAGTCTACAAAGGGCTACCAAAGTTTCAAACCCTTGCCTTGTTTTAGGATGTTCTACCATGCCAGTAGAGCGATTGAAACGGAAGATGAATAAATGATAATTAAATGATTAGTATGACAAACAGGTTCGATATGTAAATGCTACAATCATAACACAAATGATATATATTAATGTGAAAGATATTGGGTAGTAAAAATGACTTAATTGTATTTGTGTGTGTGAAATATGTTTGCAATTGCTGTGTGTGTTACCATTTTATTTATTTATTTTGGTTTAAGTTACCACTGAGCACGGAGTTGCTCAGCGAGTTTGCATTTCAAATCATAGGTTAAGGAGCAAGGCAAATTACAATAGCAGCAGCAGCTGTCAACGCTACATCACCTGTAGGGATCTTCTACGTGAAGCTAGCTAAGGCATGTACCTATACATATACAGTTGTTTGGCATGTGTAGTAATTAAACTGTAATATTACTGACAATGTTTATGAATTATATGTGAATATGAACAAAAGATATAATGGTGCATTATGGACTGAGTTTGAGTATATTGCAGAATTGATCTATAGTTGTTTGGTTTGAGTTGAATCGATTAGTCGACACTTGGGATGTCTTAGTTATAGGTGAGTTTTCTGATTTCTGTAAAATGTAAGTTAATTTCAAAGAAAAGCAGATTAGACTAAGTTAGAGTCTATTTCTTGTAATTGGTTTTTTCTTTCATCCTGAATAGAGATTAGAGTAGTGGAAATCCCAGGTGTGTATACCTGGGGAGTTGATGTAGGCTTAGTTTAGCCGTACCACTATAAATCATGTCTCTCTATTTCATTTTATCGCTTTCAAGTTTGCTTGCAAGTTTTTGCTTTCTAAATTGAACTTGATTTCTAAACTAGTTTTATAAAAATATCACAAACACTAAAGTTAAAGTTGATTGAAGTTAAATGTTTTACTTTATCTTAAGTTTTCAAATTTGACTTTTCTTTGAATTCTGAAGTTAAGCTCAGATTGAATTCAGTTTCTAATCAATAGATTTCTGAATTCTAGTGAGTTTATTTTAAATTCAAAACTTATCTTTGAAAAAGAACTTTTAGAGTCAAAATTTTAAAAGTTTAATTCACCCCTCTTGAATTATTGCCACATCTGGGACTACAAATATTATAGATAGATTATAGATAGATGAAGACAAATAGAATGTATAGGTTTGATGAGAAAGATGCTTAGCATTCAGGTATCAAGATATTATTATTTGAATCTTCAATTTGGTTCCTAAACTACCATTAAGGAATTAATTTTGTTGTATACTAGATTTTTTTTCTCTCTTCTCTTTTCCATTTTTGGGAAAGCACCTTAAGCAGATACCAATTTATTAATACTCAATCTGGTTGATATTGTTTATTGTTATTACAAAGGTCAATTTACTTTTTTTTTTTATGAAAAAAGACTAGTCGCATTAAAAAACCCTCTCAAGCTGCGCCGTCATAGAGGAAAAAAGATGACTAGCCCTGTTCATAGTTTTATTACGAGATATTGAAATCAGAAATACAGTAATTATCGGGAAGCCTACCTACCCAGAAATTGTATAACTCATTTTCTTTAGCCCATTTAGCTAACCTATGAGCTAAGATATTAGCGTCACGCCGAACATGTCGAAAGAAACAAGAATTAAATGTTCGGCTAACACTAATAATATCAACAATAACACCCCCCCCCCCCCCCCAAAGACAAAAAGAATTACAACCATTACTAAGCTCTTGTACGGCCATGAGGGAATCTGTCTTAACAATTATATCCGAAATCCCAAAAGCACAGCTAGATCTAGACCAACTTTAATAGCAAGAAGCTTTGCATGTAAAACAGTATCCGCATGTGTAAAGAAATTAGTACCTGAACCCATTACATGACCAGAAGAGTCTCTTGCAACTGCAGCAACAACAACACCCTGTAACTGATGAATCCAAACAGCATCAACATTTATTTTAATAACTGAAGAAAGAGGCGACATCCAAATATCAGGAGAAATTGTCGTTGGGGAAAAACAATTGGTTGCAGCATTTTTATATTCAGAGGCAAGGCGAAGTGCTTGACTAGCTATAGAATCAGCCCTTTTACAACAAAGCTAAAAAACACACTCATTTCGATTAGCCCACATACCCCAGAGAGTAAACATAACATGCTCAAGCAAATGCTCCGCATGGCAACCCCTTAAAAAACAATCCCAAAATTCAGCCCCATCATTGACAACAGAGAAAATACGCAGCACTTTATGTGAAATCAATTCACAAACAGCTACAGCAAGCGGACATTCAAAGAAAAGATGCTTCATGGAATCAGAAAAGCAGCCACATACCTTACATTCATTAGTCAACTCAATACCCCTCATAAGCAGATTGGAAGCATTCGGCAAAATATCATAAGCAACCCTCCATAGAAAAATTTTAACATGCGGGCTTGCTTTAGAAGTCTAGATAAGTCGCCAAAGATCACGCCTTTCCCCTATGGTAACAACATCTTTACCCAGAATAGAACGTACCACAACATAAGCTGATTTAACAGAGAAAGTACCTGTGGGCGAGTCCTCCCAAACTCTAATATCTTGCATATCAAAATTAGAAACAGGAATGTTAAGTATAGCTGTTGCATTGTCAAAAATCTCCCTTACAAGGTCAATGTCCCATCACCTAGTGTCCGTTATAAGTAACTCAGACACAGAAATTTGGATTGAAGGGAGGTCATCAGGAATATGAATTTTACAATCAGGTAGAGATTTGACCCATCTATCTTCATAAATGTTGATTTTAGAACCATCTCCCACCCTCCAAAGACTGCCCCTCTCAATGACTGCACGACTAGCAAATAAACTTCTCTAGAGATAGGAAGGAGCATTCTGTAGTTTGACTTTCATGGGATCATCTTGAGGGAAATATTTAGCACGAAGGACTTCATAAACCAAGCTGCCCAGTAAATTCATTATACGCCACCATTGACTAGCAAGGAGAGAAAGATTAAAAGCTTCAAAGTCTTTAAACCCAAGGCCTCCATCAAGTTTTGATTTATACAGAGAATCCCAATGCTTCCAGTGAATTTTCCTTTTATGCTCGTCTCCACCCCACCAAAACCTTGCCAAAAGCATATTAAGATCATGAAGAAACTCCTTCGGCAACTTGTAGCAGTACATATAGTGAAGTGGAATAGACTGTGCCACTGATTGAATAAGAGTCATTTTACCAGCAGGAGACAACAGCTTGTTATTCCAATTCTTAATAAATTTAGAAAGCCTATCCTTAATACCCTGGAACAGTTGAACCTTTGATCTGCCGGCAAAAAGTGGAAGCCCCAAGTATTTATCATTTGACATGACCCGGCCAATGTTGAGAATGGCCTTGCATGATAGTTTCATATCTTCAGCAGTATTTGGACTATAAAGAACAGAAGACTTCTCATAATTAACCTATTGTCTGGTGGCATTTTCGAACAATTGGAGAACATCTTTCAACCCATAAAAATCATTCGGACATGCTCGGCAGAAAACCATAGAATCATAAGCAAATAGAAGGTGACAAATGGGAGGCCCAGATTTTGAAGCACGAATACCATGTAGCTTTTTATCCCTGTAAGCTTTGAACAGTAAGCTGGACAATCCCTCACTACACAAAAGAAACAAATAAGGCGAGAGAGGGTCACCATGTCTGACCCCACGAGATGGAGAAATGAAACCGGAAGAGACCCCATTGATAATAACAGAATAAGACACAGTTGTGATGCAACCCATAATAAGATGAATGAAACCAGAAGGAAAACCCATTTGAACCATAATAGCTTCAATAAAACCCCACTCAACCCTATCAAATGCTTTACTCATATCCAATTTTAAGGCAACCATACCATACTTCCCCACTTTCTTCTTCAAAGTATGAATGAGTTCTTGAGCTATAATCACATTATCATATATTTGCCTACCTGGGATGAAAGCATTCTGCTGCTTGCTAATAATTGAATCAATGACCAAACGAAGTCGATTAGAGAGAACTTTTGCAACAAACTTATACAAGACATTGCATAAACTGATGGGTCGAAAATCTTTAGCCATGCAGGCCCCTTGCTTCTTCAGGATAAGAGCAATATTTGTGTGATTGATAGCCGAAACAGGTGCATTATTATTCAACACATCTAGGATACCTGTAATTACATTGGACCCAACTGTGCTCCAATTTTTAAAAAATGATTATATTTTAAAATTTGTTGCTAGTTTTAAAAAAAAAAAGAAAAAAGACACTTGAATATTTATTTTATTATTCTACTGTTTTCTTTTGGCTTATGGTACTGTATACAAGACGTTATGAAGTAGTGGTTTTTATTTTTAATTCATAGTCATACTCTATGAATTGCAAAATTTTTTAATCTTCCAACAAGTTACAGATGCTAAGCTACAAATATTTCCATGAACAATTTCTTTTTTTGTTAGCTTATAGACAATATTTTATGAAGTAGTGTTCTTTATTTTTAGTTCATAACTATAATTCATGAATTGTTAAGTTTTTGTGTTTTCTAGCAAGTTATACATCCCTAAGTTATGAATTTTTTCTATCAACAAAATAATTTACAATTTGTTTTGCTATTTGTAAAAGAGTATTCAAAATTGGGCGAGTGGCTAAAATAATATTTTAGGAATTATACAACCTTGGTTGATATTACAAAGACATTTTTTCATTTATTAATTTTTAGCCTTCATTTCTCAAAAATTATGTGTTATGATTGCTTATATGCGCATTAAGATACATTTCACGTTTCCAAAATAGTATAAATAAGACGATCATAGTTTATACCTTGGGCGTTTACCAATATGAAAGTCTTTCGATAGTGAGTCTAATGATGTCCAAATCTCTACCGAAAAATAGTTGGAAAGCCTTGAAAAATGCAAAAGTACAAGAACAACTGTGAAGGGAATTTCGACCGATGTAATTTTTTGGCCGACGAATAGCAGCAACCTCGATCTCAAAATACTATGCTTCTCTTGACTTTTCATCCAGTGGACTCAGATCGACCATTTGATCACCAAAATATCATGAAAATGGCAGTTGAAGTTTCGGGTCGTGGTTTGACCCTGGCGTCGACCCAAGTTCATCGCCCTCTTTTGACTACCATTTAAGATGATTCTTGATAAGTGCTAGAAAAATATACTACCTCCGTTTTAAAAAAGTTGAGACTTTTTTCTATATGGTAGTTTTCAAAAAGTTGAGACTTTTAGTATTTTAGGGTATATTTGGACAATTTTGCCCTTTGTCTTTTAGTGGAGGATATTTGGATTTTAGTGCATGTGAGGTCCACTTTTTAAATTAAGTGGATATGAGTTGTTAGGGTTGAATTGGAAGAAAATTAAGTGAATAGTGTGAAATCTCAACTTTTTGAAAATGGAGGTAGTATATTTTTTATATAAAATTATTGTTTAATTTTGGTTATATTTAGTGATTAATTTATATTTAAAGTACTTATTTTGTTTATTTTTTATTTAACAGGTCATAATCAGATATTATTGTGAGAAGGAACGAAAATTGGGCAGAGATGGCGGAAAGAGGAGCATTTTGGAAGAAGTTATGAGTTTCAGGGGTTTTAGGCATCAATTGTAAAGTTTTGGATTTAAATGGAGTTGAGCAATAAATATAAGGGGTTCTTTTGTTATGTGTTAAAGTGCAGTGAGCTGCATTTTACTTAATAGAAGCTGGGCCAAAACGCATTGAAATATGCCGTTTTAAAGACTGAAATGAGGAGCAGTAAAACGCTGGCATTCTGGGAGGAGAGTAGCAGGCTTCAACGCTGCATTTTGGTATCTGATTTAGAAGGCAGCGGAGCTTTTAGAGGATTTTGACGAGGAATTGGTTCCAGGAAAGTAGATGGTGACGATCGGATCGAACGGGATTTGTATCTCTAAACTTCCAGTACAATATTGTTCTTGATTTACTTTTGCTTTTTTGTTTAATTCTGTTTAACTGCTATGATGTTGATGATGATGAACTGAGTTATTACTTGTGTCAGGATTTTTGAAGATAAACCTTGGGAATTAATTTTGTTGTTGGACTTGTTTGATTAATTTAATTGTTATTGCCATTGAGATTTAATCGTGGTTAATATAGTCTTGAATTAATTTCTGCTCACATTTTAATTTATGTTTGTTTTTGTATTGTGAGATTGAGAAATCCGCATGTAAATTAATCATCCGCAATTAAAAGGAGTTGTATGCAAACCTAGAGATAGGTGGACATCAATCTTTCGGATTAGAGTCAAATCTAATAAGAATTCATAGAACGAATTAATGCAAGACCAGAGGTTTTAATTAGAAAGAAATTTCAATTAATCAACCTAGGATGAAATATTAGTTAGCTCTAGAGAGAGATTAGTATAATTGAGGAGTTCCTACGGTCTAGCATTGATAATAGTTAATTAATTCGAACTAGTTGAGTTCAAGTCTTAGGGAATTCAAAATCCAGATACTGCTTCCATCTTTATTTGTTAAATTGCGAAATATTGGTTTTCCGAAGTGAGATTGCTGTTGTTTGGTGAAGTTTATTTTTTAAGTTATAATTTGATCACTTGAATGGTCCGTTAAATAATAGAAAGAAAGTTAGTACTAGCATTCGTCCATGTGGAATACGACATTCGGTATTCCGGCAGTTATATTGCGGAACCATAGGTGCACTTGCCTAACGATCCATAGTGTAGTCACTCGGATATATTTATCAATTCTAATGGTGGTCGAGCTCACTATTGCCTGAGCTCACGATTAACGATGCTGGCTAATCATCTACTTCTGTCGACGGTGGTGGTTGACAGTTATGGAAGAGGCTCTTGTTTCCGACTTACTATTTTTGTTTTTTCGATTTCTTTTAATAATAATAATGATAATAATAAGAAGAAGATGTTAAAATTGCAAAAAAAAAAAAAAAAAAACTATTTATATCCTATTTAGTAAAATGAAAGTTCAATATTCTTAATTTCTAAGGCTAACCTCTAATCTTCAAACTTTTTTCTTCATTAATATTGACTCACTTAGTTTTAGAGTTCGCTAATATAACTTTCCAACATAGTTTAATTGAGTGATTGTAGCAGTTAAGTTTCAACTCGACTGCACATAAAAATTACTTTATTGTCCCATTCTCAAACCAAAACTACAAGATAGTATTTGCCCTTTCTTGTTACCAAAAATGGAAAGGAGAAAATTTAGCCTCTTAAAGGTGATTTTGAGTATATGAATTCGTTAAAAAGGTAAAATTTATTGAGTAGAGTATTTACAAATACTCAATACGTTAGCGACTGAGTTGAATTTATTTATTTTCAGGGAGTTGAATTCATATGGAGAAGGCACTATTTTAACAAACTATTGGTGCTATGTAAATTATTTCTTAATTTAAGTTAAAAAAAATAGTATATGAATAAAAAGCAACCAGTGTTAGTGTTGGTATGAGTGTTTAGTAGTCTTATTCTTAGCCAAAGGTCGAAGATTTGATTAATGTGTGCCAATATATTTTGTGCATATAGAGAGAAGCATGTAGAGGAAGGAGAGAGGAGCTCTCACATTTTATTACAAATACAAAACACAATACAAACAAACACAACAACCCAAACAAATAGATTAACAAGCTAGTCTATGAAACATACACAAATCAAACCATCCAACTGCATATTACATACTACATTTATGCAGATAGGAATACTTTATTTTTCTCTCACACATTATTATTCAATTTGTTGATTGATTACACACCATAATCACATTGTAATGATGGATTTAAATATTTTAATTACTTAGATCCTTTCACATTAGCCCATTCATCTTCATCTTCATCATCGGCTGGAGGATCAGGAACATAATCATTAAGCTTCCAACTTCCATCTTCCATTTGAACCATACCTTTTCTAAACACATTACTCCACCATCCAGAAGGAATATTATACTCATCTTTCACATTATCATACCATATGTTAACATGAGCATAATCAAGAGGAACAACCAATTTGAATTACTCTTTTCGGCCATGATAACCAGCTATTTCATACATGTAAAGGTTCAAATCATGTGCATGTTTACGACTCTCAACTTTTAGGCATGGCGATTTGAATACATCAATGTAAATTTCCAACCTAATATACGTATAAGCCAAAAATTTTGGGGGAACATCAGGAACAATATTCCATTAGTTTCAGATTCGTAGTACATAGAGATTGTTAGAAGTAAGGTGAGCACTCATAATAATTTTATACAATAGAAGAGGAAAAACAAATGCACTTCAATAATATTATTAACTTTCTGAAATGTAAGTTACAATAAAATGAATAATACCATATATATACATATATATATAAACCTATTAACTAAAACAATGAAATCTTAACTTTTATTTTTCCAAAAAAACTCTCATTCCTCAAATATTAATAGCTTTCCTTAATATTCTCCTCGACATCAAATAAGATGCATTTCTATTTTCTATCAATGCCAAGTTTAAATATTTTTAACACTTCCCTTTAAAATTGACTTTTGCACTATACCAATCAACATTTGCATTCTCATAAAATCTTTAAACTTTAGTTTCCAACTTC
>CATIWJ010238497.1:0-11334 GCA_949640765.1 Croton laevigatus | reverse complement strand
ATTTCTTTATTGGTATTGGTGAAAAAGTAAGTGGTGTAAAGGATTAGTAATTGTTTATTATTATTTGTGTATTGGTATTGGTGATTTATTGGTATTTGTGTTTTTAGGGTGTAAAGAATTCAAAAAGACGGAGGTAGTATTATTTTTGTATTAGTATTGGTGAAAAGTGAGTTTATATTGGTATTGGTGAAATAGTGAATGTAAAGAAATGAAAAGAACAGAGGTAGTAATAAACTAGTTTGAATTTAATATTTTTAGATAAAGGGAAAAATTGGAAAAATTACATTCAGTATTAGAAATATTACACTATTTATGGAAAAAATTGAAAATAAAAAGGGATACAATCAATTCCTATCTATAATTTTTATTTATTGACTCAATCAATTGATTTTGTTAAAATTAATAAAATTGTTTCTTTTCATTGAATTTATATTTTATATTTTTTGTAATCATATTATACCTTCACAATGATTATAAACAATTTTACTAAACACCAATTTCAATTAAATAACAACTGTCATCATTATCATAAAAATAGCTAAGATGTAAATAAAAACAACTAAAAAGCAACACTTACAGTATTTGAAGATTTCTCAAGCTTCCAAGTTCCGGTGGAAGAGTTCCATTCAACTGATTTTCATTCAGATACCTGATTAGATCAATAATATTTAAGATAAATGCTATATAGAGTTGGATTGTGATATTTCAAATTAAAATTAAGGCTAAACATAAGTATGGCACGCTTTTTCCTTCTTATGTTCTACAAAGAATATAGAATATGGGAAGTTTCAAACCTAATTTCTCCCGACCATATATATCAACACCAATATGGTGTACGTCATTCATGGATAATGATTACCCTTTGTTGTGTAGTCCATATTATTATCACGGTCCATTAGCTATCTGATATTTTCACAAATGATTTTGGCTTTTCTCCAAAATTTATCTCTAAACCTAATCATCTTAGGTCAAATTCTCTATAGTAAATCTAGCCACCCACTGTTTGTTGGCTGTTATCCAGACAAGAGCCTCTTTCTTCCAATAAATCTAGAGCTAATGCTAGAGTTTTCTCATCCTCGAGTGATGTTGATATTGTGGCTGGGAATGCCTATTTTCACCAGGATAATGACTTCCATCCTTATAACTAATTGAGAATTGTGTTTCACACACAGCTCATCTCGGAGTGGTTTGATATGACCATAAAATTGTTCCTAGGTCTTCCACTCAATTAATATTTTCATTTAGTTGTTTCTTCAATCCTTATAATATTGTTTGGTAGGAGACTTCAACTAGTTGTTTGAGGATGGGCCACTAGGATAAACCGAAGCTTGATTCATCTTTTTTCCTAAAAGTCTGTGAATAAGCCATAACTGAACTCTTTTTTTTTTTTTTTTGATATTTTGCAACAAAATAATTGGGGACTTCTTACTTAAAAATGATGTTTTCCAAGATAATGAGGATTTAGAAATTTTTAACAGCGGGCTGTGTGTTCGCTTCAATTCATTTAGAAGAATAATCAACTGCGAACACGACAAATTTCTTCTATCTAAAAGAAGCGATGGTGTTCCCAATATGTCTATCCCCTACATGATGAAGGGCCAAATGTTTTGGAGGGATTATAGTTTGACTTGATCTTTCCTCTATACCAGGCCATGATCTTGGCACTAAGGGCATTCTCAGATTAAATCCAAGATGTCTCTTTTTATGATGGACCAATAGTATCCCATGGCTAGGATTTTTCGTGCCTACAATTAATTAACCTCCCTTATGTTCTCTTCTTATCCATATATATGTACATCTTGGAGAATGTAGTCTATCCAATTGTGGGTAATTTTCATCTGCGGTACTTAAACTTTGGGAATTCTTTCACAAAGGTATCTAAATTTTAAATTCTTTCTTAAAAGTAGCTGAACTCTAAAAGAATTTACAAATAAATCATTTTCACCCATTTTTAGGTTCCAGCCAATTGCTTGATGACTGTGCCTGATATGGCAATTGTAACACTAGCCATTTCAATTCTTTTCTCTCTCCTCTCTTTTGCCCCAATCATAACACCAGTCATTTTGAAGCATTTTGTTAATTGTGAGATGTGAAGCAATGCGAGTGTGGTGGTAGTGGTGAAAATGGATTTTTTTTCTAATAGACATAAAAGCCATGGCCGAGAAACAAATAAGAAGAGAGTAGCAGAAGAAGAAATGTGACCATGAGTTCTTTTGATGCCTTACTCTTCTTTGAGGCATTTTTATCAAATGCCTGGTGTTCACTTCCTTTGCACTAGGAAACACAAATCAAAAAATCATTTGACGATTCTGTTTCAACTCAATTGTATGGGAAGATGAATCCCTAGCACTAGTAAAAAGATAAAATTGCAATCAACTAGTTTTTTTTTCCTAATCAATAGTTTAACTGTATTATTTTTTGAGTAAAAACACTAAGCAAGTGTTTCATTTCATTAATTAAACACACTGCATAAAACATATGCAACAAATAACTAAAACAGAACATCATCAAAACCTAAAACAAAAAAAAAATTGAGTACAACAAAAAGGAAGTTGGATTACAACAACAAAACCTGCTTGGAAGTGTTGGAGGAAAGAGGAGATAATTAACAAAATGTAAATGTATTTAACAACAATACAAATACATAAAACTCTCTCAAGAATTTTATTTGTGGAATTACAATAACCCACTCACACACAAATATTTTCTACACACACTCTCTCTTACTCTTTCTCTCCCTCTCCACACTCCTTTACAAAATTAGGATCCTTTATATAGGAAAAGGATACCCACAAATTAAGGAAAAGAATACCCAAAAATAAGGAAAAGGAACCCCAAAACAAGGAAAACATGTCTTCCTTGGTCCACAAGTATAAAATATAAGAGATTCCCTAAAAAAGAAATAAAAAATGAAATTCCACTTAAGGAACACTTTCTTCCCATTTTCATTCATATTCCCGAAATTCCTCATGATTACTGGGTGTGGTCACGCTTAACAAAAAATAGTCTTCTGTCCATTTTCTGGTCATCAGGCGTGGTCACGCCTAATAAAAATTAGTCTTCTGCCCATTTTCTGGTCACCTGGCGTGGTCACGCCTAAGATCAAGTTTAATTTTCAACAATCTATCCTCTCTCTCTCTCTCTATTATATAGAGAGAGAGATATCTCTCTATTATATAGAGAGAGAGATAGTTACATTTGAGCGTTTGAGCTTATCGAGCCTAACACATGAGCTATGCTATTTCTAAACAAGCTAAATTTGAGTCCTACTTTTGGGTTCGTTCAAGCTTTAGCTTTGTTAAATTTTCGATTTGGTTGAGTTGGACTTGATTCCAGCCATAATACTTGAATTAATAACAGCACGGTTTGAGCTCTTAATTCAAGTATAGCTCAAAATTTTGTTTTGTATGCAAATTTTATTTTTATAAATAGGCCATTGGATTGTCTTTATATGTCCTGAGATCAAATACACTAAGTCGCAATTTTCAGAATTTAACTTTTTATTACAAATTAGATATAGCTATAAAAATAACAGTACAAATTGCTCTACGTATGATTATAACATAGAACTAAATATTTGACAACTGAGATTCACTGTATTTGATCTATAAATCCCATAAAAATTTCCAATGGATTATTTATACAAATTAAAAAAAAATATTAGTTATTGCTTCGTGTCTATAGGTCTTCAGATCAAATACACTAGGTTGCAGTTTTCACAAGTAACTCTCTATTCGAGAGCTACAAACTTATTGAATTAACAAGGGCGGGATGTTTTCTTTTCCTTTTTTTTATTTTTTTGGAAATTGGTGATGAGGGATGCAAACCTATTTTATTTTTTTTCCAAAACCGAAAACCTTATTCTATTTTTAGGGGAAAAAATACACTTATCACTAAGTTACTCTTTGGCATGCAGGGAAAGCACTGAAAAGATAAAAAATAAGGATAATTTGGTAAAATTATTCACAGATTAACAACGTAATTTTTGTTTAATCCTCAGGCTGCAAAGTATGAAAAAGAGAACAATTTAAAATTATTGGTAGACAAAGAATCAACAAAGTCTGATGATGATATAAGCCAGGCTGAGGAGGTTATAAAGTTGGCACTGGAGTGCTTGAGCAATGCTCCCATCTAGTAGGCCTGAAATCTCTGAAATTCTCCAACAACTCGAATGTATCAAAAACCCTGCGGCAACTAGTTCTTTTCAAATGGTACCACTGGATTGAAGAAATTTCAATTGTTGGCGTCTATAAATAAGTTCTGGAAATATTTATTTTTGTTCGTGTGTTTTTAATCTAGTCCTCGAAAGAAATCGAAGCGGGATAGCTTCAACCCAGAAAATAATTTGTATATGTTATTTGATTTCCATTCTCTTGGCTCTGATAGTAGTTGTTGAGAATGGAGTACTTGAGACCACTTATGTAAAATATTGCTTTGAATATCGGAGTGGAGAAAGGTTAAAATGCTGATTGGGAGTTCAAACTGAAAGAAGTTTGAACTTTTAACTCCCCCAGAAACTATATTTTTTTTTATAAAAATAAGATTTAAATAATTTGTATGGTTATTTTGATGGTAAATTTAAAAATTTCACTCAATGTGAAAAAACTATGCTTATAAAGTATGTTCATTTTTCACCTGTGAATGTATTTTATAATAAACTATTTTATTGCTTTTAATAAAAGGTTTGGATATAATTTTGTATTAGTACACTATAATTGATTTTGTATATAATAAGTTTCAACATACAAATTAGAGCTATATGTGTATAAATGGGCAGTGGGTACCAATTTTTATGAGACCGATGTATTATATTTAACATGTGTATATTAGAGGGATATTAAACAAGGGTGTGGTTGCCTTCACTATATAAGAACAAGCATGCCTTCACTCATTGCATCATAACCATATCTTCTCTTCTTTAATCCAACTTCCAACAATGTCCAAATTCCATATTGTAATGTTCCCATGGCTTGCTACTGGCCACATGACTCCATTTCTCCACCTCTCAAATAGGCTAGCAGAAAAAGGTTGCTCCACCACTCTTTTGATGGGTCCAACCCATTGATTTTCTATACCAAAAGAAAGAAAAAAAAAAGGAAAGGCGGTGGAAGATTCAACAAAAGTAGCACTGAAATATTTGAAAACAAACAAAAGAAATAAAAGGCAGAAGACTTTTATTTTTCGGTGGAAAGAAGTCAAGATTTGCAACACACAAAATGAGTAAAATCTCCTATAAATAGGAGATAGAGCAGGCAAGAAAATATGAGAGCAAGTGAGTGAGAGCTAATAAGAAAAATAGCTCTAAGTGTAGTTTATTTTCTGGGTTAGCTTAGTATTCCATATCATACCCACAGAGAGGTGTGAGGCAAAAATAGAGCGGTAAAATTTGAGTGTTGCTAGAATTGTGAGCATATTCTACTGGGGTGGGAAAATTGAGTGATTGTAATTATTTTCTCCATACACATAGCGAAATTTTACCGGCTTGGTCCCGTGGTTTTCCCCCTCTAACATTTATGGGGTTTTCCATGTAAATCTCGGTGTTCTTATTTTTCTTTGATTGATTTTATTTATTGTCATAATTTTATTACGGGGGACCTAACAAGTGATATCAGAGTGTGGTTCCAACAAAAGTCCAGCGAGTCAGATAGCAGTGCCATATTCGTGGATATATTTTGAAAATAAATATACCACGACGAAGAGAAAATTACGACGAATCCAATGGTGCAGTCCGTTCGTGAAGACGCTACAGAAATAATTTTATGATAAATAGTAAAATAGTAACCCATAGTTGGTAGTGAATAGTTATCGTTCAAGTTATTATTCACATTACTGTTGAAATAGTTAAATTACTATTTATATCACTATTGAAATAGTAAATTTACTATTCACAATTACTATTCATAGTTACTATTCGCATTTGGTGAATAGTTACTTTTGACGTTACGATTGCAAAGTCTAGTTCATTTGATATGGAGCTTAGTATGGCTAACGATGAAGGGATAATCAAGTTGACAAATTCAAATTACTCGGTGTGGAAATCCAGAATGGAGAACTACCTCAATTGTAAGGATCTTTTTTATCCAATTGAAGGTGAAAAAGCTAAGCCACATAAAATGACCGATAGATAGTGAGACAAGTTAAAGAAGCAATCATTGGGTACAATACGCCAATAGATTGATGCTAGCCTAAACAACCATGTAAAGAAGGAAACGGATCCCTAAGTTCTCTGAAAGAAATTGGAGAGTATGTACGAGACTACGAATGCTCAAGGAAAAGTGTTTCAAATTCGTAAACTTATGAATTTGAAGCTGACAGAGGGACAATCAGTTTCGCAACACCTGAATGACTTTGAAGGACTTGTAACTGAACTAGCAGTTACTGGTATGTCATTGGATGACGAGATGCAAGCATGCCTGCTGTTGGGATCTCTACTGGACAATTGGGATACTCTTGTGGTATCTATTGGTCTCTTGGCAACTAAGAGGGGGGTGAATTAGTGGCTTTTCAAAAATCTTAAGTGGAAATTTGGTGGTATGAGAAGAAAGAAGAAAGAATTTATAGTGGTTCGGCTATAATCTCGAGCCTATGTCCACTTCTCCAATCCTAGAAAGGAATTGGGTTCCACTAAGCACCAATAGCAATAACAAGAGAGGTTTTGCAAGTTCACCTCAAAACTTAGTGTTTATAGCTAACACCAAACTTTACAGAAGGATAATGAGTTTATAGCTCACTCAAAACTAAAATAAAACAACAAAGATGTTGGTTTAAGGATAACTCAACAAACGCTAATGAACAAAGTAAATTTGTGTAAAATGTAGAGAAAATGAAGTATATAGAGTGCAAAAGTTGTGTTGTATTCACATCAGTGTATGTGAGGGTATTTATAGAAAATATTTGAAGCCTAGCCATTTGGAGCGTCAAAGAAAAAATAAGTATCTTGAAATCCAGCAGGGTCGCGACCGAGACTCGCCGATTTGGAGCGTTGTTTTAAACGTCAGACAATGGCTCCAAAGGATTATTGTAGGCCCGACAATATTTGAGTGGGCTGACTTTTGTGTGGTTGCGATCGAGACATAGTTGCAGCAACCGAGACTTGCTAAATGCACCAACGACTA
The DNA here is from genome assembly GCA_949640765.1 of Croton laevigatus. Classification (NCBI taxonomy): domain Eukaryota; kingdom Viridiplantae; phylum Streptophyta; class Magnoliopsida; order Malpighiales; family Euphorbiaceae; genus Croton; species Croton laevigatus. Next base: position 4,219 of record CATIWJ010238497.1, on the reverse strand, counting down.
TTTTTAAAGTATCGAGCGAGACTGGTGTGAGACATTGAGTCACAACCGAGACTGATCAGTAGCGACCGAGATGCTGTTGCTGAAGATGAGTAGCAACCAAGACTCTGGCGCGACTCTGAGTTGCGAGTAGTCCAGTAGCTTCACTAAATTTTTTATCTGTTGAGTCGTGACCGGGACTTCTATGGCAGCGACCGAGACACCTGTGCTGAGGCTGAGTCTCGATGGAGACACATGAGTCGCGATCACTTTGATACTTGAATTAAAATCTTCTTTATTGAGTCGCGACTGAGACCCAGTTACAATATCTGATATTCACTTTGATTTTAACTTAGATTGTTTTGTCATGTCAGTATTCAACTGCTAACATATAAAAAACACTTGAAACATTATTAGTAACTTTACAAAATCAAGTATAAGTTGGTCAAACAATCAAAACAAGGGATTTTGGAAACTAGGCACAACAATCTCCCCCTTTATGATTTTTTGACAATTATACTTGGTATTATGATTAGAAAAGAATAATATGACTTATGTATGATATATGTCTTAAGTTAAATTGGAAATTTATTAACATTTTTGCTCCCCCTCACTTAATGCATAAAAATTTTAAAATTTTTATTTAATCACAAAACAAGTTATTATTTCTCCCCCTTTGTCAAAAAGATTAAAAAAGGTAAAATGGATAAAGACATAACATTCCATTTCATTAAATAAAAGATTACAACTAGTTGAAATTTAATAAGAACAACAAGAAAGATAAAAAAAAGAGCTAAAAGCTAATTTTCAAAATGAATTCCTTTGCCTTTTGTAGCAGCTCCACTAGCTCTCTCTATGAGAGCAAATTTTTCTTACAAGGGAATGGAATCATTAGAGTATGAAGAAGATAAGGAACGAGGTAGAGGAGGCTCGGGAGGACCAGAAGGACCGAAAGGACCAGCTCTACTTGAAGGTGGAACCAGAGGAGGGCATTGTCATCATCCGATTCTGAAGCAGATGAACAGCTCGCTTGAAGTTTTGGCATAATCTTTTCAGCCATTTCTCAATGTTTTTTAGACGATGCCTGTCCTTCTTGGTTTTGGGAGTAGGAAGAGAAATAGAGGAAGGAATTTCTTCAGTTCTAGACCTTTTAGATGGTCTAGTGGAAGGATATTGAGGCAATTCTTATTGTTCTTCTGGTTGTTCTTGATTTTCTTCTCTAGGTTCACCGGAAGAGGGTTTGTTCCCTTGATAATCATGGCCTCATTGAGAGAGAATTTTAGAGTCTAAAGTGAGGTAAATAATATCAATAACTTCGGTATTTTCTATTTTGATATGTCTCTCACAAAAAGATTGGATGGTGGGATCGCTACAGAAGTTATTTATGACCCGGGAGGCAATATAGGTAATAATGTGCTAAACATAGGGAGTTATCTTCTTGTTCTTTTGAACGTCAAGAAGATAAGAGACAAGGACAGTTGCTCTGCAATAAGGTGTAGCGGTGCGAGCATAATGAAGGAGTAGAAGATCCTTTTTGGATACTTTGTTTCTTCCCTCTTTGGCAAGAATGGAGTAGGAGATGGACTAGTGAAGGAGCCAATATTGAAGTTCAGAGAAGGCGGAGGCATTGGCAATTTTTGGGTTATGAACTTGATCCGCCGAAATAGCTTGCCAAGTTTCAATTTGGTCTTATAGCGTGAGGTCGTCTGTTTTGGTGATGGTGCGTTGAGATAAGTTGAAAATATTTGCAATTTCTTCCCTAGTGAGAGAATAGAGACCACTAAAGGCTTTGAATGTGATGGATTGGACAGTAGCTTTTTGGTGTTTTCATTTAGGTTAAATGTGGGTGTTATGGAGGCTAGAATCTCACAAGATAAGGCTTTGTAAGAGGTAGGAGCAAGGTAAGCAATATTTAGAAGAGAGGCATTGGTAAGAAGAGTGGTTACCTTATCATAAACTCCTAGATTCACCAAAGTTTGATCAAAAAGAGTTCTAATAGGATGAAATCTTTTAGCATAATGAGTGTTAAAGAGAGTTCTTTCATGCTCAATAAGATTATTCGGAGCAAGATTTGGAAGAAGAGAAGGCATTCTAGTTCTTGGAGGCATGATGAAGGAGAAGGAACAAAAATGAAGATGAAGAAATTTGATGAGAGGTTTGAAATTCTTAAGATTGAGAGAGGAAAAGAGGTTTGAGATGTGAAAAACTAAATGAAATGGCCGAAATTTATAAGAGAAAACAGAGTATGAATGAATTTATAAGGATTTAATGGAATTAAATTCGGATTAGAGTGAAAACGAGGAGGGTTCAGAAAACCCGACTGAGTCGCGATCGAGACTAGGAGGTCGCGACCGAGACTCCTAAAAAAGAGATGGTCAAAGGCTGATTACCAGACTGAAAAAGCAGTGAAAACCGCGTGGGAAGATAGGATACTGACTGTCAAAAGTTTTCAAAACTTGTGTTGCAACTGAGACTCATTGAGTCTCGACCGAGACATGGTTAAAAAATAAATATCAGAAATAAAAACAGGTCACGGTCGAGACTCAAATGTCTCGGTCGCAACGCAGAGACAGAACTCAGAAAAAATTTATAAAACAAATTTATCGCGACCGCTACTAAGGAGTAGCGACCGAGACACAGTTACAGGTCTAAAAAAATGCAGAGAAAAAAAAATTTGCAGCAGGGGGAATTTTGAAAAAAAAATTTAGTACAACAATTTTGTTTTTAATTTTTGAAATACATTGTATGTGAGCATGTATGCATATGTTATTGACATAAAAAAAATAATAAAGGATAGAGTTAGAGAGACATACCATCAATCATTCCTAATCTTAGGATGATAGAGTTTTGGTTTTCCTCATTGAGTGGCTTAGTGAAAATATCCGTCAGTTCGTTGTCCGTTTCCACAAACTCCAAGCAAACATCACGGCATTGTACATGATCACGAATAAAATGATGCCTAACATCAAGGAGCAATACTGGAAGCAGCTCTCTAGGACTAAATGGTTGAATCTAGGTGATAAAAATACTAAATTTTACCATGCCATTGCCTAGAAAAATCAAGAATCAGATCCATACTCTTTCTGTGGATAATTCCTTGATTTCAGACCCGGCAACCATAAGAGAGGAAATTTTTAAACATTTCAGCAGCTTCTATGAAGACAAAAACCATATTAGAATCTCGCCCCAGTGCCTCCAACTCCCAAAACTAACCAACTCTTTAGCCCAACTTCTAGACAGCCCCATAACTCTTGAAGAAATAAAAAATGCCATTTCTAACATGGAAGGAGGCAAATCCCCTGGTCCGGATGGTTTCAACATGTCATTCTTTAAGCATTTTTAGGAATCAATTGGGCATGATGTAATTGATTGCATTATAGCCCTATCAAACCTTCAACCCCATCCACCAAAAATTTTCTCATCGTTTATGGTTCTTATACCAAAAATTTCTGGGCCTGAAACCATTGGAGACTACCGACCTATCTCTCTCATAGGCTCAATTTATAAAATTTTTGCTAAAGTTCTGTCTTGCAGGTTAAAGTCTTGTTTGAAGGGGCTAATTTCAGAAATGCAAAGTGCCTTTATTACAGGGAAGCAGATTTTAGACGGAGTCCTAATAGCTAATGAATTGATCGATTCAACCAGGAAGTCAAGGAAAAAGGGGCTAGTGTTAAAATTAGATTTTGAGAAAGCTTTCGACTCCATCAGTTGGGATTTCCTGTTTGAAATGCTGCCATTGATGGGTTTTGGTGACAAATGCATGCAATGGATCAAGCTTTGTGTAACTCAATCCAGAATCTCCATCTTGGTTAATGGATCTCCTACACCAGAGTTTAAACAGAAATGTGGATTAAAGCAAGGTTGTCCACTCTCGCCACTCCTCTTCATCCTATGTGCTGAATGCCTCAACTCCTTACTACTCAAAGCCACTAATCTGAACTTATTTCATGGGTTACGATTTGGAAATTCAGAAAGGTCCTTCAGCCATCTCCAATTTGCAGGTGATACCTTAATCTTCTGTGAAGCGTCAATCGAACAACTCTTAAACATTAAGCAAGCACTTCACATCTTTGAAATTATCTCTGGCTTGAAGATCAACTTTCATAAGAGCAGCTTGGTGGGAATTAATGTTGACTCTACAACTGTTCAGTCTTGGGCCTCGATCATGTTTTGCAAATTTGAATCATTGCCGATTAAGTATCTTGGTCTACCTCTCGGAGCCAACCCAAGAAGAACCTCTACT
>CATIWJ010238467.1:0-44195 GCA_949640765.1 Croton laevigatus | reverse complement strand
GCCCACAAGACCAAAATCCACCTAGCCCACTTCAGCCTATTAATCCAATTCCACGTATGGTCACAAGATCTCAACATGGAATTTTCAAACCCAACCCCAAATACCATCAAAATTTCAGTGTCCTATCCACCAACACCATATATCCTCTTCCCAAAAATCCAATCAGTGCTCTTCATGACCCGAATTGGAAAGCCGCAATGTTGGATGAATATAGTGCTCTAATTAAAAATAAGACGTGGGAATTAGTGCATCGTCCATCTAATACTAATATAATTTGGTCTATGTGGATTTTTCGTCATAAAAAGAAATCTGATGGTTCTTTTGAGCGGCATAAAGCCCGTCTTATAGGTGATGGCAGGTCTCAACAAGCTGGAGTGGACTGTGACGAGACTTTTAGCCCAGTTGTCAAACCGGCAACCATTCGGATCGTTTTGAGTATTGCATTGTCAAAATCTTGGTCGATTCACCAACTTGATGTTAAGAATGCTTTTCTTCATGGCAATCTTAATGAAACAGTATACATGCATCAACCCATGGGGTTCAAAGATTCCACATATCCAGATCATGTCTGTCTCCTGAAGAAATCATTATATGGCCTTAAACAGGCACCCCGTCATTTACAGTCATGACATAGGTACTGCCTACATTATACTCTACGTCGATGACATCATACTAACTGCTTCATCAGATAAACTACGATTGTCAATCATGTCTCTTCTTGCCAAAGAATTTGCAATGAAGGATCTGGGCCCTCTTAGTTACTTTCTTGGCATTTCGGTCACTCGCACTTCAGGAAGTCTATTTCTCTCTCAATCCAAATATGCTGAGGAGATTCTTGAGAGAGCAGGTATGTCTGAGTGTAAACCTTGTTCCACACCAGTAAACACCAAAAGCAAACTCAGTGCCACCACTGGTGACCCATATGATGATCCGACAAAATATCGTCGCCTTGCAGGTGCTTTATAATATCTTACCTTTACTAGACCAGATATCTCCTATGCAGTTTAACAAGTCTGCCTACATATGCATGACCCGAGAGTCGCACATATGGATGCACTAAAACGCATTTTACGGTACATTAAAGGTACTATTTACTATGGTCTGCATCTTTATAAATCACAATTTGATTCTCTTATATCATATACTTATGCGGACTGGGGTGGTTGCCCTAATACTCGTCATTCCACCTCCGGTTATTGTGTGTTTCTTGGTGATAACTTGATATCCTGGTCTTCTAAACGACAACCGACCCTATCTAAATCTAGTGCTGAAGCTGAATATAGAGGAGTAGCCAATGTTGTATCTGAATCATACTGGATCCGCAATTTGCTTTTGGAACTTCATCATCCCATTTGTAAAGCTACATTAGTCTACTGTGATAATGTTAGTGCAATTTATCTCACTAGCAACCCAGTTCAACATCAACGCACTAAGCACATTGAAATGGACATCCATTTTGTTCGTGAGAAGGTCCAACGGGGAAAGGTACGTGTTCTACATGTTCCATCTAGATATCAAATAGCAGATATTTTTACTAAAGGACTTCCACGAGTGCTTTTTGATGATTTTCGGGACAGTCTCAGCGTTCGTCAACCTATCGCTTCGACTGCAGAGGTGTGATAGAATATGTAAAATATTCTTCTAATTAATATTCTTGTAATTAATATTCTTGTAATTAGGTTATTTTCCATATGATTAGTCAAAACTATACACACCTAATTTAATTAGGTTTTTTTCCAAATGTCTAGTCAAGGTTACACATGCCTAATTAAATTAGGTTGTTTCCCACATGACTACATGCCTAATTAAATTAGGTTGTTTACCATATGACTAACCTAAACTCTTGTTATTGTACACTATATAAGAGATGTTAAATCAATAAGAAGGGGGGCGAATATCTTCTCTTTTAGAGTGGTTTTGCTGTTAATTTTGATGATTTTGGTTTTGTTTGCTTTTAAACAAAGAAGAAGAGGTGAAAAGAATGAGTTTTTCTTCAAAAAGGTCGAGAATGAGATTCCAATTGGTAAAGCAGGCCCTTATAGTAATAGTTGGATAGCTGCCATAACTGTTAATCCTTCTTCTCCACTTCCTAAATTGAATCTCAAATTGAAAATGCCTCTTCTTGACATTTTGGCTGCTACAAAGAATTTTGACACAAAGTTGTTGATTGGCGAAGGTGGGTTTGGCAAAGTTTATAAAGGAACACTTTCAGATGGTATGAAAGTGGCTGTTAAAAGAAGTGATCCAAGCAACGGCCAAGGCTTACAGAAATTCCATACAGAGGTTAAGGTTCTATCCAAGATTCGCTACCGCCATCTTGTTTCCTTAATTGGGTATTGTGATGAAGGGAAGGAGATGATTTTGGTTTATGAGTTTATGGAGAAAGGAACATTAAGAGATCATTTGTATAGTTGGAAAGAGAATTCCAAAAATGCAAGTTTCAAACCACAGGTATTGACTTGGAAACAAAGACTTGAAATTTGCATAGGTGCAGCTAAAGGTCTTCACTACTTGCATACCGGTTTGGATTGGGAAATCATTCATAGTGATGTTAAGTCAACTAACATCTTGCTTGATGAACATTTAATTGCTAAAGTTGCCGATCTCGGCCTCTCACAAGCCGGTCCACCAGACGAAGACCATGGCAGAATGGGAGTAATAGGCAATGTTCGTTATCTTGATCCTGAATATCTTATAACTCTTCAGTCAACTGCTAAATCAGATGTTTACTCATTTGGAGTATTTCTTCTCGAGATACTTTGTGCTCGTTAGGGGTGTACAAAATTAACCGAATTTCGGTTTTTGAACTGAACCGAACTGAAAATTCGGTTCGGTTATCGGTGTATAAAAGAGAGAAACCAAAATATTCGGTTCGGTATTCGGTTTCACCAGTTTGAGAACCGAACCGAACCGAATAAAATTCCCTAAAGTGTTTTTAATATAACCCTAATAAACTAAACCTCTCTCATTTCATTCTTTTCTCAGCCGCCTCTCTATCATTCTTCATTTTTCTCTCCTCTCTCTCTCTCTCAATCTCTAACCACCCACCACCGCCGGTTTCACTTTCTCACCGCTTGGAAGTCTCGACGTCCATAATTTTGGGTAGCGGTGGAGGTGAATCTCCCAACCAGAGTCTGCCAACGTTCTCCTTCTTCGATTTTTAGTCGCCTCTGAGTCACCAGCTCCAGTTCCGTCACCTGTTAATCGTCCATCTTCGTCCGTCAGAGAGCTTATTGCAGCCTCCAACCATCAACGATTCGTCTCCTACATCCATATTACGTGTTCTGAATTTTTGATTTTTTCTTTTTTTTTTATATTATTGTTGTTGTGTTGTTGATGATGAAAGTTGTAGTGGCTGTGGTGTTGGGGTTGGACGGGAAGAAGAAAATTGGTGAAGGGTGGTTGTTGCTCTTCTGTTTTTTCCTATTTTTTGTATTATTATTATTGTTTGTTGTTCTGATGTATTTTTCAAGTGTTAACTAATTTATTAAAGGAGGGGGTTGGATTTTTGATAGATGAAGAAGAACGAAGAGGAGCAGTCCAGATCTGGAATTTTTTTTTTTATGTTCTTTGATTTTCTTTTTTTTTTTTTTACTTGCTTTATAAATATTTTATTTTTCTTTAAAAATTATTGGTAATGAATTTTTTTTTTAAATAATTTGATAATGAATTATGATTAATGGTGGACTTTATTAGTTCAAACTTTGAAGGTTGAAAATAGAGATGAATTTATGATGGATGAGTGTGTTTGAAGGTTGAAAATAGAAGCTGGAATGTGATGCCGCAAATTCGGTTTTCACCGAACCGCACCGAAAAATTCGGTTAGGTTTAAAATCGGTTTTCCTCTATAAAAATCAGTTTTTGGTTTTTTAAAAATAAATTTGGTTTATAATCGGTTCATTCAATTCGGTTCGGTTCGGTGAACCGAACCGAATTTGTACACCCCTAGTGCTCGTCCCCCGATTATAAGTCCTAACACAAACTTAGCAGAATGGGGTATGCAAATGCTAAAAGAATGCCAACTTGAAGAGATTGTTGATCCCACATTGGCTGGAGAAATCAACACGAATTCGCTAAGAAAGTTTGGGGAAATAGTTAGTAAGTGTTTGAAGAAAGAAGGAGCAAGTAGGCCTACAATGCTTGATGTGTGTTGGGACTTAGAGTATGCACTTCAGCTACAACAAACTGCAAAAAGTAGAGAGCCTTATGATGACAGTACAACTAATATTTCATCGAATTATGTACTACCCTCAATGAGTTCTAATAGTTTCCCCGACCAGGAACCATGGATGGCCATCAGCGATGGCAATGATGACTTCTCCAAGCTCGAATTATCTGCAACAATGGTTGATGATGGTTGCAGATAATCAGCAACACAAGATGATCCATGCTTCTTGGTGTACTTAGAGTATATTAGTACTATAGTCTATACTAGTATGTGTGTGTATTGTTAATTCTAGTAGAAAATGTCTCTTGTTTTTCTTGAGGATGAAATTATGTAATAAATTAAGATCAAGAGGGGAATGTATTCATTTATAACCACACCATTTTGAGATTGGATTGAAGTGTTAAATTACTTTAATTTTCTAGTTTTTTTTTTAATTGATTTCTCAAAATGTCATCATTAAATTTGATTTAATTGGTGAAATGAACAGATTGCATCTTGTTTTTCTAATTTTGTTTTTTTTCCTTTTCGCTAATTCAAATAATCTTACCCTCTTCCTGAAAATATGTATATGAAATTACTACATAAGTTTTAGGAAAAGAATGCACTGTTATACAGGACCATCGACTTTTCAAGTATACTAAAACATGGCCCCGTGAAACCAACATGCCAAATCGAGTATAATTCCAATGATATTTTCTTTAAATTAAATAAAATTTCCCAATTCAGCTGTATTTTTTATACTCGAACTCAGAACTTTTATTTAAATTAGGAAAATATTACGCAAGTTGAACGATATCAAACTAATAAATTGCTTTCGGTATCAAACTAATGAATTGGAATTATATAATTAATTATAAAACAATGAGTATTTCTTCCCACCAAATTTGTGGATTCTTCCAATATGGCTTATGTGTATGAATTACTATGAAAGATGAACCAATCTATACTTAATTAGAAAAAACAGATTATATTTAAATTGGATTTTTAGGAGTAAAGCAAATTGGGCAATTTTTACAAATATTGTGTTGTGTAAAAAAAAATTAGTTAAAAATTGAATGGAAAAGGAATACTGAAAAGTTAAAAATGTCTCTTTCTGAAATTTTGGCTGCTACAGAGAATTTTGACACCAAGTTGTTGATTGGTGAAGGTGGGTTTGGCAAAGTTTATAAGGGAACACTTTCCAATGGTATGAAAGTGGCTGTTAAAAGAAGCGATCAAACCAACGGCCAAGGCCTACTGGAATTCCAAACGGAAGTTATGGTTTTGTCCAAGATTCATGGCCGCAATCTTGTTTCCTTGATTGGGTATTGCGACGAAGAAGGGGAAATGATACTGGTACATGAGTTCATGGAGAAAGGGACATTGAGAAATCAATTGCATAGTTGGAAAAAAAATTCTAGTAATGCAAATTTCACACAAGTATTGACTTGGAAGCAAAGGCTTGAAATTTGCATAGGTGCAGCTATCTTCATTACTTGCATACTGGTTTGGATTCTGAAATCATACACAGTGATGTTAAGTCAACTAACATCTTGCTTGATGAACATTTGATTGCTAAAGTTGCTAATTTCGGTCTCTCACAAGCCATTCCTCCTGATCCTGAACATTGCAGAATGGGAGTAATAGGCAGTCTAGGGTATACTGATCCTGAGTATCTAATAACCCTTCAGTTAACTGCTAAATCTGATGTCTACTCTTTTGATGTTTTACTTGTAGAAGTACTCTGTGCTCATCCGCCAATCACAGAATCGACGTCGAACTTAGCAGACTGGGGCATGCTTTGGTTAGACAAAGAAGAAGTTGAAAAGATCGTGGATCCAGCATTGGCTGACCAGATTAACCCGAATTCACTAAGAAGGTTTGGTGAAATAGTGAAAAAGTGTTTGAAGAAGGAAGGAGCAAACAAGCCTACGATGCTTGATGTGTGCTGGGACTTGGAATATGCACTGCAACTACAGCAAACTGCAGTGCACAGAGAACCTCATGAAGATACCACAGCTGATATTTCATCAAATTATGTATCCCTGAGAGTTCTAGTAGTTTCCCTAATCAGGAAGAGTGGTTGGCCACCAGTGATGATGACGATGACTCGAAGCTTGGATTCTCTGCAACAATGGTTGATTGTTCCAGATAGTCTGCACAATTTGGAAATTTGGGTAGTCTAGTAACCTGATCTGATGTAATCCTATGATTCTTAGCAACAGTTGTTCCTTAATGATAGAGAATAAACATGTATTTGATGTAATTCCATGATTCTTAGTAGTTGTTCCTTAATTATAGAAAATAATGTTCGACTAAGCCCTCAAACTTGTACATGATGTTCAGTTTACCATATATTTAACTTTTTTTATAACCTACAAGAATCTGTTAATTAAATCATTAAGCAACCTAAAGTGAGAGAGTAAATTTTTACTCTATATAAATAAGTGCTCGATTCCCAGCAATCTGAAGAAACATAAGATAAAAACAGAAACTTAAAAAAAATGTAAAACAAACATCAAAAGAATCTACAGCCAAGGAGATAACTGGCAATTTTTAAAATTGACATCACATATGCAATCGTTTTATTAAAAGAAACATGTACATATCATATCAAAGAAAAATTCTAAAACACCCTGATTCTGATTTCCCTTTTTCAGTATACAAATTGACAGTGGCAACCTATGTTACAATGTACCACTCTCCTCCTATCTTCCTTTTTTACCACTTCCTAACAAACTTCAAGCTTCAAACAAATTATTAGCACTAATTGTTTTACAACACAAGAAAATAACCATACATTTTCAATAGAACTGCCTGTGTTAAAGCTGCAACGTTGAAACCTATAACTACAAACATGACCGTAATGCGCAAGCCGGTGAATTCAGGGGGGATCCGAGTACCTGGATCATAATGGCTTATCAAGACAACTAAAAGAATTCAATGCATCATGGAGTTGCCACCAATGACTTTCCATGAAGGGTATTGCATTGATCATCTCATTCCCATGGTCGAAAGCCAACCAGAGAGAACTTTGCGTTCATAGCCTGGAAGAATAATCATTTATTGCCAGAAGGGCACGAGCGGATTGCCTGGTCGTCAATATTTGATGCATTAGTTCAAGAGACTGCTTTCTGAGATTATCAGCCTGATAATTTTCCAAATCAAGGGGAAATAATAAGCAACTAGACTGGGACAAGCTTAAATGGGGAAAATTTAGACGAGCTTAATAAAATTGAATGGCACCATCCTTTCAAAATTCTTTAGTTTACTCTGCATTCATGGTCCTGATATTTTCCCCACTCTCTTCTTTTCATTTTTCTAACCAACCATTTATTTCCACATTTACACTTAATGGGGTCTAGAAATGTTGAACAAAAGAATCCTCTATAAAGTTATCCTTAATATTGATGACGTAATTTGAAATATACAATATTTATTTGTGGAATAATTATATAATGGAACTGTGACGGCACGTCATCCGCTGACGTGCCGTAACCAACAAATAGAATCAATACACGTGTCATGATTTTTAATTACCTATGAATAATTAATGTTGTATTTAATACACTTATTTATTTTTTTTTCAAAAAATAATTAAAATTAATGCCAAGTGTATAAATTCTATTTGTTGGTTACGGCACATCAGCAGATGATGTGCCATCACATTTCCATTATATAATTATTCTTATTTGTGTGAGCACCACAGATTCTAACAAACAAAATATCCTAAATGGGATCAGAACAAGAAATTATAATCAATCACTCTACTTGCCCAAATATCAAATATGATCCTCCTACACACTAGATCAAGATTTAATTTCTAACAACCTCAATGACAAAAATAGAGATAAAAATATGAAAACTCTAAAACAAAATTACCTGTCGAAGGAACCCCTCTAGAGTTCCTAGTTTTCCCATGGCCATCCTGAAGAACCTGAGGAACTAGCAGGGGTGCCATTGGCCAAAGTCTCAGCTAGGGATTGCTGCAGGGCTTCCATCTCTTGTGACAGCGCATCTTCCGCTTGTTGACATGATTGTTGCAAGTTGTAGATGCCCATCAACTGCTGCTCAGATAAAGGCTCCAGTTGATTCACAATAAGCTAAAGCAATGCAAAAAATTCCAATTTGGTTCAGGAAATGCATTCTTTTTAATCAAAAAGAGGGTGGAGAAACACAATTAGGAAACTTGTAAGATTTTAGTTTAGCAGATAAGTTAGACGAAGGTCAACCATTAAATATAACGAACACAAATCTCCGACCACTGGCTGCTTGTGCAGTTGCATTAAAATGTTCAAGTTACAAAAAAAAAAGGTTGCTCAGCATATTTTCATAACCACAAAATGGTAAATCATCTTTGAAAGCTAGAAATTGGGAGATAATGAAATAGCACCATATGTGATACAGACAAAGACACTAACTATTCTATCGTTGTTGCTATGTTTGCAATGTAGGGAAAGATGAAGAAAAATAAATAGCTAATAAATAATATGGCACTCCCAGGGTCTAACTTTTTCCAGTCTTGTGTAAATAAAATAGGCAAAAATAATTCTGCATATTTCACTAAGAAAATAATAAGTAAAATACATTAATAATCTCACCAAACTATGGTGGCTCAACTCTCTCTTGGTTTTATGTCTCAAGAGGATTCTCTCTCTCTCTCTCTCTCTCTCTCTCTCTCTCAAACTTATCAAGTTTGGATTTTTAATAGAGATTTTTCTTTCGTGAGATATATTTTTTTTTCACAAATGAAAATCATTTTATATTAAATTTAATACTAAAAATAGTTATCGAATTTCTCTCTTTTTCTTTAATTCTTTTTCTCTTTTTTTTTATCTTTTCTTAGCATATCTGTTTTTCCTTTTTTTTCTATTTTTATTTCCTGCTTTTCCTTTATTTTCTCTTTTTGTTTTCTTTCTTTTTTTTTCTTTGTTTTGTTTCCTCTACAAATGAGGGAAAACTCATCAATCTCCCCCTCCCGAATTAGGTGGAGGGCTCTAGCAGTCCCGCTGCTTCTCTGCAAAATTCATATTTATCCTTAGGTAAGGACTTTGTCATCATATCTGAACTATTATCAGCAGTATGGATTTTCTCAATGTGTAATTTCTTAGACTCCAACACATCACGTATCCAGTGATATCTCACATCAATGTGCTTTGACCTCGAGTAAAAACTCAAATTCTTGCTCAAATGGATCACGCTTTGACTATCACAATACGAAGTATATTTGTGCTGCACTTGCCCTAGTTCTTGTAAGAACCGCTTCATCCTGAGCATTTCCTTGCATGCTTATGTAGCTGCAATAAACTCTGCTTCTGTAGTTGATAAAGCAACACATCTTTGTAACTTTGATTGCTATGAAACTGCTCCCCATGAAAATATAATCAGATATCCTGAAGTGGATTTTTTGGAATCAAGATCTCCTGCCATTTCTGCATCTGTATAGCCAGTTAATTCAGGTTTTCCACCTCCAAAGCATAAACTCATTTTAGAGGTACCACGAAGATATCTGAGAATCCATTTTACTGCATTCCAATGCTCTCTACCTAGTTTAGATAGGAATATGCTTACAACGCTAATTGCGTGTGTTATTTCTGGCCTCGTGCAAATCATTACATACATCAGACTACCAACAACTGAGGAATATGGCACATTAGCCATGTCTTCATTTTCTTTCTTACATGTAGGACTTTGCTTTGAACTAACCTTGAAATGATTAGGAAATGGAGTAGAAACTGGTTTTGCTTTATCTATGTTAAACCGCTTTAGTACCTTTTCGATATAACTTTTTTATGATAACCTTAACTTTCGATTTTTCCTATCACAGGATATACTCATACCGAGGATTCGTTTTGCGGGTCCTAAGTCTTTCATAGAAAAAACTCTTATCTAACTCTTGCTTTAGCTTCCTAATCTTATCACTATTTTGTCCTACAATCAATTTGTCATCGACATAGAGAAGAAGTATAATGTATTCACCATCATCAAATCTTTTAACAAATACACAATGGTCTGAAGTAGTCCTTCGATATCCATGCTTAATCATGAAGGAATCAAACTTCTTATACCATTGTCGAGGTGCCTGTTTAAGTCCGTATAAGCTTTTCTTCAACCGACATACCAAATCTTCTTTTCCTTTAACTTTGAATCCTTCTGGCTGTTCCATGTAAATTTCTTCTTCAAGATCTGCATGAAGGAAAGCTGTCTTTGCATTTAGCTATTCGATCTCAAGATCTAGGCTTGCAGCCAAACAAAGTACTACCCGTATGAATGACATCTTCACTACGGGTTCGAAAATCTCTTTAAAGTCAATTCCTTTCTTCTGATTGAAACCTTTCACAACTAGTCTTACCTTAAATCTAGGCTTAGAGTTATTTTATTCCATCTTCAATCGATACACTCATTTATTCTTGAGTGTTTTTCTACCTTTTGGTAAGTTCACCAGGTCATATGTGTGGTTTTCATGAAGATATTGCATCTTTTCATGCATAGCTTTCAACCACTCGTCTTATTGATCATGGGTCAATGCTTCTTCATAACATTCTGGTTCTCCCTTATCTGTTAGGAGAGTGTAATCATTTGGAGAATATCTATTGGAAGGTCTCCATTCCCTAGTTGATCTTCTTGATTGGAATTCGACTACTGGTTCTTCATGGGCTTATGTTTCTTGCCCTTCATCTATTATACCATCAGTTATATGATCATTAGTCATATCATCATTAACTGGTTCATTTATAATAGGATCACTAACTTGATCATTGGATTCATCTTGCTCGCCATTAGTTTCTAATGGAGAAGGAATTGGATCTAAGTTAGCTGAATGTTCTTTAGGATTACTAGGTTTATCACCTCTTCAAATGTCTTCAATGTTCTGATCTTCAAAGAAGACAACATTTCTACTCCTAATAATCTTTCTAGCTACAGGATCTCATAACCTGTAACCAAATTCTTCATTCCCATACCCCACGAAGATACATTCTTTCGATTTCATATCGAGCTTGGATTTCTCACCTTTAGGAATATGAACAAAAGCTCTATAACCAAAAACTTTCAAA
This sequence comes from Croton laevigatus, assembly GCA_949640765.1. NCBI lineage: Eukaryota > Viridiplantae > Streptophyta > Magnoliopsida > Malpighiales > Euphorbiaceae > Croton > Croton laevigatus. Next base: position 32,993 of record CATIWJ010238467.1, on the reverse strand, counting down.
TAATTGTAGGAAACATCTTTTCTTGACCAAAACTTATTCAGAACATCACCATTCAAAAAGGAGAAAGGTTGATTAGATTAACCGCAGTCATAAGGGCTTCACCCCAAAAACTTTTGGTAGCTTGGCATGAGATAACATCATTCTTATTCTTTCAATGATTGTTCTGTTCATTCTCTCAGCTACGCCATTATGTTGCGGAGTCTTCGAAAAAGATCGTTCATGCCTTATTCCATTACTTCTATAATAGTTTTGAAACATCCCCATACAAGCTTCTATCAGTTTCTCGTTCAACGCTAGCATGGAATTGCTTGAATACTTCATACACTTGATTTTTTGTTCTAAGTGCATAAGCCTATACCTTCCTAGAATGATCATCAATGAAGATAACAAAATATCTTGCACCACCAAGAGTATTAACGGTCATAAGGCCACAAACATCAGAGTACACAACATCCAATACATTGGGTTTCCTTTGTGCATGACCATATTGAAATGAAGCTCTATGCTGCTTTCCAGTCAAGCAATGTGTACATGGTTTTAGAGCCATGCTTTGCTTCATCCCTGTCAATGCCTCTCTTTTAGCTAGAATTTGGAGGCCTTTCTCACTTATGTGACCGAGCCGTTTGCGCCAGAGCTCGATTAAGTCTTCTGCAAGAGCATTTACATACCAATTACTGACTTTAGCATATGTTGTGTAAAGGGTGTTGTCCTTCTTTCCTCGTGCTATGATAAGAGAGTTCTTGCTAAGTTTCCATTTTTCTTCAGTAAAGATATTGGTGTATCCTTCATCGTCAAGTAATCCAGTAGAGATTAAATTGAGACACATGTCTGGAACATGTCTCACATTCTTGAGGACCAAGTGACAACCTGTGTTGGTTTCAAGGAAAATATATCCTTTTCCCACGATCTTGGACAATTTGTCATTTCCTATTCTTACATTGTAACACCCCAAATTGCCTTACGTATAAGACAAGCTGAGATGTCACAAAACCGCTAAACTCTTATTAAAACATTTATATATTACATATTAACACTCCATAATATTACAAACTAGATAAATATATCTGATACGAAAGCTAACTGTCTTAATTTACATAATAACTACTTATTATTATGACAAGACTATTGTTTATTTAAACATATACATCTACTACATTAAACAAAAGGTTGCTCCATAAAGTATATCTTCTGGGAACTGACCGGGCAATGCTGTTACTCCGAACCATCTAAAAGCGAACCTGCGAGTTACAGAAATAACTCGCTAAGCAACTCCATGCTCAGTTGGTACAGATATATAATACATTATTGTTTAAAACCAATTGACAAATTCATTTCAAGAATTCATTTTAATAATAAATTTATTAAACATCGAACTATTAACAAAATACGATTCACATATCAAAGCATATGTTATTTCAAATAATAAATATATTTACTCTACTGGCTTTTGTTGGATTCCAAGGATAAGACCAAAGGCTATGTGTATCGGTCGTATTATTTGTATACGCCGATTTATCAATCATTAGGGCCGTATTCCACTGATACGCTTGTATTTCATATTACGAGTCATAACCCGTAGTTATGCCCATTTATTCATCAATCAGTTCAATTTCACATTTCTCATTATCACCTGTACAGGAGTTTTGCCCATATGTCGACATATACTTACCACTAAGGTCCAATACCACGTATAGTATAAAATACCATTTCATGTTTCAATATTTCTTTTTAATAGCAATTGCACAATAATATCAATTTCATGAAATATCATTTTTCACTTCAACATTTAAATATTATTTCTTTTTTATCGCGCTGGTGTCATCGCGCCTGCGACCACCACGTCGATATTAAAAATTTAACAATCATTTATAAACGGCTCGAACACACGTTCGAGTTCCCAGTAATTAATGATTCAAATCAGTAAAAATATTAAATACTTAAAATAAATATTCAAAACCAAATTCAGTTCAAATACTAAATAGTACCGAACCTGTAAATTCCGTCCGCTCAAGTTCTACCCGAGTACTCTTTTAATCCCCACACGTCTCGGTGGTTTCAGGTCCTAAAAATAATATTTAAATATTTAATAAATCTACTAAATAAATCTTTGAGTCCGAATAATATTATTTAGGTATTTTTAATAATTTTCATAATTTTATTTGGGTCCCTAATTATTTAAAATTGAGTAAATAATTTATTTTATATGTCGTTGGACAAAATTGCACTAAATAATTAAGTTTATGGGCTATTTTGTAAATTTAGGACCTATTTGAAAAGCCAAAGCAACTTCTGGGGTCAAAATATAAAATGCGGAGGGACCAGAATGTAATTTACCAAAGTTTTCGGGCTAAACTGAAATTTCGGACTGAAATGTATAGCCAAAGCGACTTCAGGGATTGATCTGTAATTTGCGGACTTATTTGAGACGCGGTGCAAACCGGAGGGATCGATTCTGAATTTTTCAAAACGCAGCTGGTGCGCGCGTTTTCCTTCTTCTTCTTCCTCAGTTCCTGGTTCCTTTTCCCATCACAAATCAAAGCCCAACAAGGCCCGATAGCGATTCCGGTGGTGTATGGCGGTAAGACCGGTACCGTTGGACTCCTCTCGATGGCGCCGACTGGTTTGTGCCCTTATCTCGGACGGGTAGTGAGCAGAGAGAGAGATTTTCCGACTAGAAGTTTGGTTGACCAGTTTGAGTTCTCAACTTTGACCGCTTCGTTCGTCACCGTCCGGCGTCGGTCGACGGATTTCTTTCTAGAAATAGACTCCTCTCAACAAATACTACAACTCTATAAGCTCGGATTTTTGATTAAATACACATATTAGGACTTTAGTTTTTCAAATTTTCCCTCAACTTTCCTTCGGTTTTTCTGTGTTCTTCTTTCCCTTTTGTTTTTTTTTTCTTTCTCCTTTCATTTTGTTTCTTTTCTTCCTACACTAACGGACAGCACCTAATTTTTACTGACATTTAATTCTCCATTATCTTACTTATTATTTATTATATTATTTTTTTAATTAATTTTTAATTTTATTTAATTATTATATATTTATTATATATTATATTTTATATATATATATATATATATATATATATATATATATTATTTTATAATTATTTTTATTATTATTAATAAAATTTACAATACGTCTCCCCGATACCGCTAATCGGGGTTTACGAGTATTACATACATTACCAAAATCTCCATTATTGTAAGATGTAAAGAAGTCCCTTCGTGAGGTAACATGAAATGATGCACTATAATCTATTATTCAGCATGTATCTTGAGAGGAAAAATTAACGAAACTATCACCACATAAAATAATTACATCATTTCCACCAGAGGTAGTTGCAGTTGTATGCCTGGCATCAATATTTTCATTACCTCTATTTTGCTTTCATTTAAATAGTCTGCATTCTCTCTTTATGTGGCCTGTCTTGCCACAGCAGTAACATTTTAAGTCATTTCTTGTCTTGAACCTCCATCTCGAGCCATCTCTTGATTTACCCGTTGACTTGTCTCGCGTATGGAATTTTCTATTGCTAGTCCTTCCACGATACTCTGAGACAAGGGCTTCTGACTCGGCTACTCCACCTTATTCTTTCCTCTTTGCTTCTTATTGAACATGCTATCTTTGACTATATCCAATGTAAGAATGACTTGCGGAGCTGAATTGCTTAAAGATACTACTAATGTATCCCAGCTTTCAAGCAATGAGTTAAGTAATACTAGTGCTTGTAACTCATCATCTAGCACCATATTCATATTTGTCAATATGTTGATCAAACCTTGAAAATCACTAAAATGTTCTGTAATACTTCGACCATCTTTGTACTTAAGATTTACCAACCGTCGTATAACCGATGCTTTATTTTGAGCAATCTTTCACTCGTACATAGATGACAATTTTGTCCATAATTTATATGCATCTGTCTCTTGTGCCACATGATGAAACACACTTTGATCCACCTATTATCGGATTTGTCCGACAGCTTTTCTATTCAAAATGCTCCATGCATTGTTTGACATCCCTTCTGGTTTTTGTCCCACCAATTGAAGGGGCTCATACAAATCCTTGCAATAAAGGATATCCTCTATTCTTGGCTTCCATATGGAGTAACTGGATACAGTCAATTTGAGCATTGTTGTTGATGATGATGATGACTCCTCCATCTTAAATTACACAAGAATATAATTTTTTGTAAATCGAAGCTCTGATACTACTTGTTGGAAAAGATGATGAAAAATAAATAGCCAATAAATAATATGGTACTCCCAGGATCTAACTTTTTCCAGTCTTATAGAAATAAAATAGGCAAAAATACTTCTGTATATTTTACTAAGAAAATAACAAGTAAAATACAATAATAATCTCACCAAACTATAGTGGCTCAACTCTCTCTTAGTTTTATGTCTCAAGAGGATTTTCTCTCTCTCTTTCTCTCTCTCTCTCTCTCTCTCTCTCTAACTTATCAAGTTTGGATTTTTAATAGAGGTGTTTCTTTCCTGAGATATATTTCTTTTCACAAATGAAAAGCATTTTATATTTTCGCAACAAAAAGAAAAGCATTTTATATTAAATTTAATACTAAAAATAGTTATCAAATTTCTCTCTTTTCCTTTAATTCTTTCTCTCTTTTTTTTCTTTTCTTAGCATATCTGTTTTTCCTTTTTTTCTATTAAGCTCTGGGAAAGAGTTATAGAACACAGACTGAGGAAGATTACGGGAGTGTCAGAGAACCAATTTGGTTTTATGCCAGGGAGATCTACGATGGAAGCCATTTCTCTCCTAAGAAGGTTAATGGAATTGTACCGAAAGAAGAAGAAAAACCTCCACATGGTGTTTATTGACTTGGAGAAGGCCTATGATAAAGTACCAAGAGAAGTACTCTGGTGGGTTCTGGAGAGAAAAGGAGTACATGTCAAGTATATTAATATCATCAAGGACATGTACGATGATGCATCCACTAGTGTGAAAACACCGAGTGGGGACACAGAAGCTTTCCCCATTACCGTTGGGTTGCATCAAGGTTCGGCCATGAGTCCATATCTGTTCACCCTAGTTATGGATGAGCTAACCAAGAGCATACAGGATGATGTCCCTTGGTGCATGTTATTTGCAGATGACATTGTACTTATTGATGAAACCAGTGCAGGAGTTAACAGTAAGTTGGAAGTGTGGAGGAAAACTCTTGAAGATAAGGGTTTTAAGTTAAGCAGGAGTAAAACAGAATATATGCATTGTGAGTTCAGTTTAAAGAAGAAGCAAGAACAAGAGGTTTTATTGGATGGAGTTTTGGTCTTAAGATCCAAACAATTTAACTATCTGGGTTCTGTGTTTCAGGATGAATGACTCTTGGATGGAGATGTGGCTCACAGAATACAAGTTGGGTGGATGAAGTGGAAGGGTGCCTCAGGGGTTCTATGTGACAAGAAAATACCCCTTAAGGTGAAAGGTAAATTCTATCGGACAGTTGTGAGGCCAGCAATACTTTATGGGAGTGAATGTTGGGTACCAACGGGCCAACATCTCCATAAAATGAATGTGGTGGAGATGAGAATGTTAAGATGGATGTGTGGCCATACAAGGTTGGATAAAATCAAGAATGCTCACATCCGAGAGAAAGTCCACGTAGCAGAAATTAGTGATAAAGTGAGAGAAGGTAGACTTCGATGGTATGGTCATGTTCTATGGAGGCCCCCGCATGCGGCAGTGCGTAAATATGAGAATTTGATAGTCGAGGGGGCCAAGAGGGGTAGGGGAAGACCTAAGACTATATGGAAAGAAGTAATAGCTAGAGATCTACAAGCCTTGGATATCGATGCGGATTTGATTCATAACAGGCTTGAATGGAAACGTAAAATCCATATCGTGGATAATATCTAAGGATCGTGTTAAATGCTCTTGTATTTCTTAGGCTTTCTTCTTTAATATCTGTTTGGAGAGCTTAACCGTTAGAGGATGCATACAGCTCACCCCAATTTGTTTGGGATTAAGGCTTGTTGTTGTTGTATCCATTTTTCTGACGTGTTTATTGTTACATTTGAAATGCTCTAAGCCAATAGAAGGTGTTACATCGGAGAAGATAAGTGTAAACCCTTATTTGGATGTGGATTTCTGTTCTACAATAAATAAATTAAATTGATAGGCATTATTAAATAAAAGATGGAGATGGTGCAAGTGGCAAAGCTGATTTGGACAGAGAGAGAGCCCACAAGGAGTCTGGGAATTGCACACCTCGATTTTTCCCTCTTGGAATTTGTAACCATTTCGGAGTTCTACTCTTCCTAGGTTGGACCACCCATTCCTTCCATTTGCCTTTCAAGCAATCAATACACCAGAAATATCCACTTACGCACAGCTTGCAATTTGTGTTTATGAACCAAACATAACATTAAACAACAATCTAATTTTGACATGTAAAAATAGTAGGTTAATCACATTATTACATGCTCACAGTTTATTATCTGACATTATATTTAAGAAGAAAAAATATAAAGTTGTGAAAGCCTTTTTTTTTTGGCAAAATCTAGTTTTCTAAACCATTTCGACAATGAAAAGAATCCATGAAAGATAGATGTGGTAAGAATTGAGATATGGAAAATTGTCATGGGAAAAAGAGGCGGCTGAGGAGCACGTGCATGGTGCCTTTTCATGCATATTAGATAGATATATGGAGGATTAGTGTCTCGCAATTTGCGGGTAATACCAACCGCGGCTTAATAATTTTATAAGTTTAAACCTAGATCAAATTGAAAGCCTAAAAATATATTATTAAGTATTAAATTTTAGAAAATTGATAAAAGGTCAAAAATAAAACAAAAAATTGAGAGACTGGGGCCTAAACTTAGGCCTGGCAAAAGCTAGGATAATCCAATAACTCGACATGAAATCTGAAAATAGCGGAATTGAGATTTTCAACTCGTCTATTTAAGTGGGTTAACCCGAACCAGAATTAAAATTAAATAAGTTAAGTTAAGGTTGAAAACCTCAATCCGAAAATAACATGTCTAACTTGATTACAAAATGACTTGTCTAACCTGATTACAAAATGACTTGTCTAATCTGATTATAATTGACATGTCTAATCGAAAATGACATATCTAATCCAAAAATGATTTGTCTAAACCGATTACAACCCTATTACAAAAGCAAACAATTAAAAATCAGATTAAACAAGTTAGGTTCGGGTTGATATGAACCTGGGCAGATCAGGTTAGAGTTGAGATTTTTAACCCATTTATCTAAACAGATCGGGTTAGAGTTGGAGATAGTTAACCCATTACACTTGACCCGAATACGAACCCGACCCAATTGCCGGCCCTACCTAAACTCATTGCTTTAATAGTATTAAAATATTCTTACAACCTTTGAAATTCATTCCAAAATAATTATTATTGCCTCCAAACTCCAATTTAGTCTCTAAAAAAATATACCATTGGCAGTGGATATACATTGATTCTACTGTATGTTTTATATTTAAATATAGGATTTGAACTCTAATATTCTTTTTAAGAAATGGTATTAGATTATGCATCAGAAAGCAAGTCAGTCTTGTTTTAAAATAAAAATGACAAGATTTTGATGTTAGGGTAAAGGTTGGATACAGTGGGCTAAGGTCGCTCAAAACTAGAAACATGATTGTGGACATTTTTCACCATCTTCATTGCTCAGATTGGCGTGCATTAGCTTATTTTGCAGAAGTCGAGGCTTTTTCTATAAAATTTATTTACTACAATTTCGCATTTCATTTTATTTAGTAGATGATTCTAAAACCTCTTGTTCATGTTCATGTTCATGTTCATGTTATTATTATCTTCACTTTCCACTAAACAAATTATTTAATTAATGTACTTTAAGTTAACTACAAATATTATTCTTGTAAAGAGGGTTTTATTTTAAACCATTAGATTTAAAAATTACATTTATTTTAATAAAAATTATCAATATTAACAAAACAGTTAAAACAATCGTTCTTATAATAAAAAAAATTATTAGAAATTACAAAATTGGGTAAAAATGGAAAGTTATTACTCAAATGCTAATTTTTTCATGCCATAAATTTCCAAATATAAGCATTCCCCTTCAATTTAAATGTATTTATAGAATTCCAGCTCTCCATGAATTAGTTTCAATTGCAATTAAATCATACTCTTTTGACAGAAAAAATACAATTGAAAGAAATGAAGCAAACGCAAAACACATAAAATTGGAAGTTATTGAGAATGATAGAGATGGAAAGGATAGAACAATATATAATATATATTTCTGAGCTGAACCGGAGTTTATTTTCCAAGGCAGTTGGTGGTCCTCTTCAAGTAATTGATATTCAGAAACGAAAGGCAAATAAAATTTAATTTTCTGTTGAAAATTGATAAGGAAGAAGACAAACATGATGGACTTTTTATTTTTACTTTTTATTCAAATATTTCTTATGTTTGTATTATTTTATTGATTAATTGTACCAATCCAGTAAATGGTAATTTTTGTTCCACATGTTAAATAATACACAAAATACTTCGATTTTTATAAACTTTTAGAAAAGTAGTTAAACTAATTTAATTTGTTTTTTATATCTATTTCCCATATTATACCTCCTATAAATAATTTGATTTCCCAACATAAACAAATTTATCAATATCAACTACCAATTTCATTTTACTACTAAAAACACGTGTAATGTTAAAACTAAAGCTAGACCACCAAAGGGTCAGTCCAAGTGGTTAGGACTTTGGTCCTTTTCCTAGAGATTCAAGGTTCGAGTGGTATTCAGGTAGGGTGGTTTAAAATGGTCAAGATGCTTGCCTATAGTCTTGAGGTTCAGGTTCAAGTTGTATCGTCCCCTCCTTATAGCTATGGATGTGTGTGGTGGGTGTGTGAGTGACCTATGTTAAAAAAAAAAAAAAACTAAAGTAAGGGTGATTTTAACGAATGTCATGTTTTAAAATTTAGTAAAAGTAAATGTCAAACAATTTTTAAATATTCGCTAAATGTCATATTTACTAGCATGATTCGCATATGTATTTTCAAGAAATACACATATTTTTATTTTCACAGTCTTGATAAATACATATATTAACTTATATACATAAAAAGAAAATACACATATTTACTGGTAATTAAAAAATAATGTTTACTTAAAAATATGATATTTACAAAACATAAATTTTAAAAAATTGATGTTTACTTAATATTTTAATATATGTGCCATTTACTAAAAAAATTACATTTACTATAATTCCCTTAAAACTACTTATGGAATTTATAAAAATAGAAAGTTGGTGTAAATAAAAAAAGGTAAACTGTCTATATTTTAGGATAAATAAAAGAAAATATGGATTTTTTTTTTTAAGTAGACCACCTAACCAGTAAATTAAGAGGTAAAATATTCATAGCAAGTTTTTTTTTTTTTATTCACAATGATTGAATTCTTGATCTTTTGCTCAAAGAATAAAAGTGCAGAACTACATATCATGACTTGTTTCAGATATGGATTATTTTAAAAAAGAGGGTAGTAATTTTTTGTACTTATGTTTTTTAAAAAATAATAATAGTACTAATGATGTTGATCAAATTCAATGTACTGTTATGAAAATTTGAATACAAAAGAATTTCTTACAAGCCTATTAAGTACAAATGAAAAAAAAAAAAAAAAAAAACTAGCTTTGACATAGTTTAGAGAATTTGATTAATTAATTAGTGATATGGTTTGACTACTAAAATAATAAACAGTTGATTCCCTTTCCCACATGAAAAGTTTCTTCAATATATGGTTTCTCCTATTTCATTGATCAAGTAGATTAGTATTTAAATGCATATATTATTGTTCATTAAAGAAATAATTATAATAATAATAAGGTTTAACTAATTAAATTTGACTACAAAAGAAAGTAATTAGGTTCAAACAAATCCAAAAATAATCTTCAGGGGTTTATTTAGTTTGCGAATCTTTTGGCAAATCTTTATTATGTTCCATTGTTATACACTCAACCATATACTACAAACTTGAAATTAATTTTGAATATGTAGTAGAAGCCTCTAATTATTTCTTTAATTTGTTAATTATAGATTATTATATTTAATTAATCATTAATAAGGGTCACATGGAAACATGAGAAGTTGAGAGCCATTGATGCAATAATAAATTTAAAAAAAAATTTCCTTTTTCCCCCTGTGTATGAATATGCATCATTTGCGGGAACACACATTTGCATCAAACAAAACCTTTTATATATACAAATTGAAAAAAAAGGCCTCTCTTCTCTTTTGTCAAAATACAAAATAAACATAAATATATCATTTTGACTTACTATATGCATAAACATTAATGCTCTAATAATTAAGCAAATAATTCAAATATATTCAACTAATACCAAGTAGCTATCATGTATTTATATATATGGTCCAAAAGGCCAGATCATTATTAGGTAACTAAAAATAATTAGACTTATGTTTCTTTAGAGTATATAATATATCTTATATTTTCTATAAACTTTGCTTTACTTAACATTTTAGGTTTTTATTATTTTTTAAGCAAATATTTATATTGTGGAGTTAACAAATCTATTTCATTTTTTAACTTGATCATAATCTAATATCTAAATAAACGTAGATAGATAATTAATTAAATTTCATTAGAATTATAATACAAAAATGAAAAATATATAATTATGAAGATGCCATTAGATCTAAAAAGGTATTTGAAAGCTTACTTGTGACATAATCAAGAGTTGAGCTCACTCATTTTCCTCAGCTAAATCAATCATTAAGCATATTTTTGTTATGACATGTATCTTTATTTGTTCATCTAAACAATCATTTCATTTGTCTTTTCGCAAAAGTTATAGCCTTTCTTTTTCTTTTGGAATTTGGACTTTGATTTTAATAAATAACTAAAAAGAATCTCACTTAGAAAAAAAATTATATATATATATATATATAGTACTCTATATACTTAATTAAGATTAGAGAAAAGGTTTATGAATTAAGAATAAAATTAGGAGGATATAATCATTACGGGCATATGGGAGGATAATCTACTTGTACATAAAAATTACAAATCTTCCAATGATAAGATTTGGTTAAGAAGGTCGGTTGTGAAGTTCAAATGAATCAAATTTTAAATATTATGTTTTCTTTCTAATTAATTTTGAAAAATTAACATTAATATATGGATTAAGGAATAGCAACAATGCTAAATGAGTAAAAATTAGTAAAAAAGAGCATGTGATGTCTCGTATCAGGATGCACTAATCTCCTTATTTGACCATAAAAGAAGCAAAACCATGGAAATAAATGGGTGTTATACCCACAACATTATCTTCAAAAATAAGGATCATATCAGAAGGTGGATTTTGGCAAATTAAATTTAATGGTGGCGGAAAAAAATAAAAATCAAGATATTGTTTATCCAAATATTACCCAAAAGAGGATTCTAATTAGGGCATAAACACACCAAGAAACATGACAATGTATGTATGCACATGCTATATTTAAAAATGGATAAGTATAATAATAGTTTGAAGGTGCAACTAACTCCATAACTGTAATAACTGAAAGAAGAATCAGAAATATAATTTTCAGTCAAATATTCCACAGTAGGAGAATCATAAGAAGGAAACATGTGGTGACACATGTGATCACATGAATTTTGGAAAGAGGGTTTTTTTTTAAAAAAAAATTTGTCAGAACATTTAGTGAAGAAGAAATTGTCGACAAAAATAGAGCCATTAATGGGGAAAATTTAATTTCAAGAACATTACAGAGAACTGAACATGTGCTCTTACAGTAGATTAATCATTTGGCTGCCACACATTTTCTGATTTCTCTCCCAACACTTTTAAACACAGACGGTGTCTTTTGGCTCTTTGCAACTTATTTCTTTGATTTGATTTCGTCACATTTGTTTCAGATTTTCGGTTCTTCTCCTCTGAACTTTCAGGTAAAATAGATAAGCCAAAAGGACAATAAATAATTTTATTTATTTAATTATATATGGCAGTAATTTGTACAACAGTCGCCAAAATAATTTCTGTAAATAAGGCCTTTTTCAAGACTTTGTACAACAAGGAATATGAGAAGGCTGCATATATAGTTTCTAACAGCACTCCTTTCATATTACCTCAAAAATTTCAACTCCTAGTTCCTATTTGTCCCTATGAAGAATGCTTGTAAAAGCACAAAAAAAAAAATGTAAAAAAGAAAAATAAAAATCTAATGCCCCATCAACTATAAAGAACATATCTAATTAGATTTTTACAACTATAATTAAATGAATAATACTAGTATTACATTTGGGGCAATGTTTTATGGAGGTTGAATTAGAAAAAATGGAGGCAGATTTACTGTATGGCAAAGACTTGAACTTTACTGATAAAACCAAGGACTATAGCTTTATTCCTTTAAAAATTCGAAGTCTGGATTATTGAGAAGTTCTAAAGCAGGTTTTACTTCTGAAAAATCAGTGTCTTGGAGGGAACGAGAAATCTCTTCGAGTGAGAATGGAATACTGCATTTGAAAGGCTTAACGAGCATGAGCTATGGTGCAGTTTTGTAAGGTTATCCATTACAAAACCAATGAGTTTTATTTCTCACCTGGAATCTTCATCCAATGAATAGGTTTTGGTATTTTCCACATTGGAGCCCTCTGTCTCAGATTTCATTTTAGAAATGACCTACACAAAAGTAAGATGGATTAACATAGGTTTTAATAATTATGAAAATAGATTTCTAACCCTTCCAAAATGGAAACCACTAGTCTTACATCTTCAGGAACATTTTCGTCATTATTTGAGTCTTCATCCCCATATAGTGTGCATACTCTGTAAAGCTGTTGAACGCTCAGGACCTGAAACAAGTGTGAATTGTTGAGAGAATGGATGGGGGAGATAATTTGATACTGAAAAGTTTTAACGCGATTTTTCTTTTTTTTTTTTAATTCTTTAAAATGAGAAGTTCCTAATTTTGTTTGTAATCAAGTATCATCATGCTAACAAATAAATACTTCTTCCTCTTCAATCCCAGTTTCTTTTTTCCAAGCAATTGTTGCATGCTTGATATATTTCAGGTTAATATTTTCTAGACCACTAATTTATCACACATTTAATTTACTTATATATATCTCTAGATTCCAAACAAAAGATAGGGAACACTTACTGGGCAAAGGTCGTTTTTAACCTCTTCGTAGGACATTACTGACTTCTGGTCTTTAACCTGAAAAGAACTTTGTAAAAATCAGGTTATCAAGAAAAATAGTAATAATTAAAAGAAACTACAAAAATTGGACATTAGGGCTGAAAATGGAGTAAAAGCTAATTCACAGGGGCATATGTGCCATCCTTTAAAGATCCAAATTCTGTACAGCAAATTATTAGTACCAGTTGAGCTGATTTTTTTCTAAAGTGGGGTAAAATTAGAATGGAAATCTAGGAATATGATGCAATTCAATTGCATTACTATTTCGTTTTACCATAAGAACTAAACCAATTGTTAGGAAAAGATAGTTTACACCTTATTCATGAAAATGAATTGAAGCATAGTGAAACTGTGATACATCAAAACTAACAAGTCATATCACTGTTGCCTTCAAAGATGACAAGATAATCGATAGTGCAACCTCAAATAAAAGTGTCCCAAATTGGATGGCTATAATATTTAAATATGCAATGCTGAAAGGAACATACCAAATATCCAACAGCTTGCCTTGTATGTCTGAGTTCATCCCAAGATGAGCCTACATACTGCAATGAAAGAATTGGTTACTACTGGTAATGCGGACGAATTATTAAACTATAAAACCTTTTGAACTTTGAAAAAAAAAAAAAAAATCAACCAAAAACCCAGAAAGATTAATAATCTTGGTCAATGCATAATATCTCCTTCCAATTGCAATGTATTTTGCCACGTAAAATTTCTAGAAATCACGAAAAAGATTCCAAATACTTTTTAATCAGAAGTTGGAAATGTTTTACAACCTATCTGAAGCTTAAAATGACCCAGAAATGAAGTTGGACCTTTGGAATCCCAATCTGACTGGAAAACATAAAATAAATTTTTAACACGAAATGAGCCGACCAGAACCCACTAGATTCAGCTTCATTGCTCGTTTGCCTATATACTTAGTGTTTTCTTTTCCATTTTTTTTTGGTTTGTCTAGGAAGGGTCCTGCATTCAAGAAGAGTATTTTCTGTCTTTTTCTTCTTTCCGTGGAGCTTTTCCTGCTATTGCATTAAGGAAAATATTGTGGTGATCACAGCAGTTCATAGTATAATACTTAAAAAATGCACCTCTTCTTTTGCTTGGCCACACCACATTTCTAATTCAGCCAGGCCAGCTTTGACATATTCCCCATTGCTAATTGTGCAGCACTCTCGACGAACAAGAACACTGCAGAAGCATACAACAAAATCATAAATCTTAATCTGCTAAATACAAGATTATGCATCCAATTTCAATAGAGATAGAATAACAGTTTACCTATTAAACAACTGCACATTGATGTGTGAAAAAATTTGAATAAAAATCTTCTGAACAAGAATTGGAGGTACCTATAGGACACCAATTGTAAGTCTCACAGTTTAAACACATCACATCACGAATATATATATGATAATCAATATCCCTTACAAAATTTTCTTTGAATTTGTTTAGCAGCCCTTCCAGGTTCTCAACAATGCTGTGCCAGTGTTTAGCTGGATCTGAATCTAATGCAGTCCCATCTAATGCACTGGATACCTGATAGAATCCAACAAAATGTGAGATGGCTATAACTTTTGTGAAGAAAAGTGCTCCTTGGTGCTCAAAAACACATGGATATCCCTTTTTGACAGATTCAGAAAACTCCCAGGGGTAAGAGCCATATCCAATAAGGTTATAGCAGGGAGGGATTTTGATATGGAAGAATTATAATAATGCAATGTGCTCATGATCATAAAGAGTCGTTCAATTGAGAAAGAACAATGATACAAAACGTCCATGTATCTTAACTCTTCAGAAATTTTAAGGCCAAAATTAACTTTTAATTGATTATATGACAAACATGATCATGGAAGGAATATAGTCAATGACAAGCCTATGAAGGGCAAGTTTATAAATAAAAAAATAATCAGTCGATTCACCTCGATACATGAGGAAACCAGTGGTGACAACTCCCTCTTTAAATTGTCTCGAATGATTGCATATATTGTTTCAACATACGCAGTAAGCTGCTGCTTAAACAGCAATGCTGGATATTTGGCTTCAACAAGCTGCACCATATCTTTACCAACTCTAAGGCTTGAGGAAGAAGGCGATGAACGAAAACTCTGAGAAAAAATCAGGTAAAAATGACTTCTTTGTGTACGCTTAATTTTTAATCCAAAAATTCTACAACTAACCAAAGCAAATACTATGTCTTCTGGATAAAGTTTTCTGAACTCCAAAATTTGATAATAGTATTTTTGTGCAAAAAGTGGAGCAAAATAACTTTAACGGAAAGGATCTTGTTACCTGAGTCATCCTGCCAAAAAATGATGTTGGAACAGGTGGCTTTTGACTTGTTTTTATAGTTCGTTGGAGCAAGCATAACAGCAAAGATGTATTAGATAGCCAATAGGCCATATGATCATTGTCATCTGGGTTCTGCAAACATTATACAGAATTCAAGCTTGTCATATATAAATTTATATAACAATGTATTTCTTTTTTTTTCTTTTTCCCTCTTTTTGATTCAAGGAATTCTAGAAGAGGACAACTTAACTCTAACCTTCTAAATAAGGCAACTCCCCTAACTCAATGGTTTGATGATTTTATTCTTCATTTGCTGATTTATATAAACACAATTTTTCTTATACAAGGAGATACAGATAAATTCCAAGAGCAAGGGAAGACCTCGACATGGCTAATATCAATATACAGAAAGCTTACAACACAGTTGCAACAGTTGTTCTATGATGGCCATTGAGTGAAAAGTACAGTACTAGATATATAAAGGTTTTCAAAGATGTGCAAGTAGGAAACTACTAATACTTGGAATCTGGGTGATGCAAAAGATTTATCCACCACAGTCATGCCATACCAAGGGTCAACCTAGAATTATTATATGTTCACTTGGTCATAAATAAGCTGCCAGAACACTTTCAGGAAGATATTATTTGTCCATAATAACCAGGAATTTAGTTTTAGGGCGAAGCAAGCACCCTAAGGTCTAAGGTTTACAGTTGCAAGTTCTATCCTCAAAAAGAGAAACGATCAAAATACTCTTAACTTAGAAAGCATAGAGGCTAGATATTTTAAAAATAAGGGGTCGAACCTACAAAAAAAAAGGGAGGAAGAGAGTAATAAATCAATTATAGGATCAACAGGAGAAGAATAGATGGTGACTGCAACAAGTGATGCATACCTACAAAATACTAGAGTAGAAAAGGAAATTTTGAGACCGATATTCTAAGAGCTATGTTTTATGTTATGGTAGTGAGTCATTTATGATCAAGAAATATGTATATAACATCAATCTGGCAGAAATAAAGATGCTAATATATACATGAGAAGAAGCGGAGGAATGGACAAGGAATTTCTGGATTCATGTGAACATAACTAGCACCTATAGAACAGAAAATGCACCAGGAAGAAGGTTGAGCACATCAAAATTGTCAGAGATATAGAATGATTGAGCAATCCTAAGATGACACAAGAAGACTAACGAAAAAAGAAAACAAAAATATAAACATCTAGTTTGAGTTATAAGCTTAATTGAATTTAGTTGTTAACCAATTTTCTACCCTGGTTCAAGTCAAGGAGATTTCTATTTCATACAGGTTAAAACAAGTACCTCCATTGCAGAACCAATTGTTTGAATAAGGCGATCAAATACACTAGTTTTTTCTGCTTCAAATGATCTCCAGTGAACAAGGCATCTATATATGGTAACTGCTGCGACAGGCTTCCCTTGACAAAAACCAAGATTTTGCTCCACACATTTAATTAGAGCATCCACACTCTCCTACATCGAAAGAAGACAAACAATTATAAAGCATTAAGCAAAATATTTTCACATCAGTTTTTTTTTTTTTCCCTGAAAGCTTGAAAGATTTATCACTCTTCACACCCCCTTTAAGTGCGTACATGTAACCGTTCAATCTGAGCTTTCCTGAACTTGCTGTCTTCCTCTGAAGAACTATGAGGTTCCTGTAGAAAGTAAACTCACTGAAGATCATAGTTGATACAAGAACCATATACAAAGATGGAAAAAATAAGCATGCATAAATTAGTTTAAATGGATGTATTTTCTTTACTTACATGATGACCATTCTCAAGAGACTGCAAGAATTTAAAAGGAAAAATTAAAAAAAAAAAAATTTAATATGTTTGCAAATGATAATGTATAACTAATCAAAGGGCTATCCTTCCCAACAAATTGTATGTGTTCACCTGAGATGTAATTGCTAAATGTTCTGCCACTTTTTTAGCAGATGAACTAGACAATGCTTGCCGCATCCGCACTTCTTCTTCAGCCTCTATATCAGCAAGTTTTTCTTCAAGCCTGGCATGATATGTGTGGTATTTACACCCAAGTTAAGCATTCAATCATCCTGGCTCCAAATTGACTTAAAGAAACGTCTTTAAAAATTTTAACACAATGTAGAACCTCTGCATGGAAGTTTTCAAATCAATTATTTTTGTTTCTGCATTCAAAGCTTGCTGTAACCGTTCTTCACTGAGCTTATATGTTTCTTCATATTTCCTTTCTGTTTCATCAATTTTCTTCTCCAGTGAACTTACCATAGCCTGCGTGGGTGATTCAGAAGAATTAAATTTTACCAGAGTCAACATTTTATTTATTTACTTATTTTAAGACTGCTAATTGCACTTATTCAAGAAGAATGTTATCACCATTTGAAACCAAATTTAAAAGCAACATTAAGTAGAACCTTACCTTGAGATTTACATTTTCAGCAGTAAGTTTACTCAGTAATTCATGGTCAGCAACTGAAACCTGTGGAGAGTCATTAGTATAAGTTAAACTTAACATCTGTAAATAATATTTATACATTCTCTCCCTTATATTGCTTAGTGCACTCATTCAACATGTATTGGCATTAAAAAACCCAAATCCATTTTAAATTCAACAAGGCATGCAGAACTTTACCTTGAGCATTTCATTTTCAGCAGTAAGTTTACTCACTAATTCATGGTCAGCAGCTGAGACCTGTGGAGAGTCATTCCAAAATATCATTTAATACAAATTAAATTTTACCATGTTCAATAATTCATCCATTTTCTTTTTCTCAGTTTACTCAATGCACTCATAGAAGCATTTGTTCAGCACTAAAAATGGAAGGTCCATTTGAAAGCAAAACATAGATGCTGACCTTGAGCATTTCATTTTCAGCAGTGAGTTTACTCACTAATTCATGATCAACAGCTGAGACCTGTGGAGAGTCATTCAGATACTATCATTCAGTAAAAGTTAAATTTCATTGGGTTCCATATTTATTTCATTTTTGCTTAGTGTAGACAGCCAATTTCACTATTTAAGAAGCCTTGAGTCAGCATTTGGAACAAAGATTCATTCGAAAACAAATATGGACACCTTACCTTGAGCATTTCGTTTTCAGCAGCAAGTTTACATACTAATTCATGATCAACAGCTGAGACCTGTGGAGAGTCATTAAGAAATTATTATTCAGTGAAAGCTAAATTCACTGGATTGATATTTATTTCATTTTGGCTTAGTGAAAACAACCGGTTTCGTCATATGAGAAACCCTGACTCAGCACTCATATTCATTCAAAAACAAATAAGGGCACCTTACCTTGAGCATTTCATTTTCAGCAGTAAGTTTACTCACTAATTCATGATCAACAGCTGAGCTCTGTGGAGAGTCATTGAGAAAGTATCATTCAGTAAAAGCTAAATTTCACTGGGTTCATATTTATTTCATTTTTGCTTAATGAAGAAACCCAGTTCCACTATTTGAGAAGCCTTGAATCAGCACTTAGATTCATTCAAAAACAAATAAGGACACCTTACCTTGAGCATTTCATTTTCAGCAGTGAGTATACTCACTGATTCATGATCAACAGCCGAGACCTGTGGAGAGTCATTCAGAAATTATCATTAAGTGAAAGCTAAATTTCACAGGATTTGTATTTATTTTATTTTTACTTTGTGAAGTCTCCGATTTCACTATTTGAAACAAAGATTCAATTGAAACAATAAGGACCCTACCTTGGGCATTTCATTTTCAGCAGTAAGTTTGTTTGATAATTCATGGTTGGCAGCTGAGAGCTGTGGAGTGTCAATTGGAAAACCTCAATTATTAAACGTTAAATTTTTCAGTGTTAAATATTTTATTCATTTCAGTTTTCTTTGAATGCTGAATGCACTTATTGAAACTTGTATTAGAATTTAGAACCAGATTTTCCGAGAGCATACCTTAAGCATTTGAATTTCTGCAGTAAGTTTATTCACTAATTCATGGTCAACCACTGAAACTTCCTGTATCATCGGCACTTTCTCACTTGCTTTCTTTGCATCGTCAAGTTCCTTAATAAGCGCAGATTTAGTTTCTTGAAATTCATGTTGTATCTCTTGCAAGGCTGATTGTAATTTTGCAGTTTCCTGTGCTTTGATTTCCTCATTGTCAGCCTGTATTAAAAAGAATACTAAATTAAAAACAAGGAACATCCGAGATATATATGCTGCAGTAAAATAAGGAAAGCATTAAATAACTTGGTAGATTTGGTCAAACTTCAAAATTATGGTACTTATTGGACACAGATACAGAAAGAGTTCCATAACTCCTTTCTCTGAGTTATCTAATTAGGAATGAATACTAACACAGATATATAAGATAATGTATCAGAAAATATTTGGTTACAGCCGAGCAATAAAATCGAAGTGATATGGGTTGGTTTTATTTAGGTGGAGAAACATCAAACAGATAAACCCTCACCCTCATTCTTTTCTCCTGCTCCAGAGACGAGGCAAGTTCTTCCCTCGTTCTTTTCTCCTGCTCCAGGGACGAGGCAAGTTCTTCCCTCGTTCTTTTCTCCTGCTCCAGGGACGAGGCAAGCTCTTCCCTCGTTCTTTTCTCCTGCTCCAGAGACGAGGCAAGCTCTTCCCTCGTTCTTTTCTCCTGCTCCAGAGACGAGGCAAGCTCTTCCCTCATTATTTTCTCCTCCTCCAGACACAATGCAAGGTCTTCCCTCATTCTTTTCTCCTGCTCTAGACACGATGCAAGTTCTTCCCTAATTCTTTTCTCCTGCTCTAGACATGAGGTAAGTTCTTTCCTCTTTCCCTTCTCCTGCTCCAGACACAAGGTCAGTTCTTCAACTTCCTTTTCAAGCTTAATTTTGGCCTCTTGCAGAGCACCAGTCTCCTTAGCAGCCTGCAGATGTATGGTGAGAATCACAAATTTGACATATATAAGTAATTAGTGAACATTCAAGGAACAGCAGTAACAGATTCATACAGCATCAGAATTCCAAGCTACGGAATTTAAGGAGCACTAAATGCACAATTTTCTACTCTAAACCTTTCACATAGCTGTGCAATCAAGAGAAGCATCAGAAACAAGTATTCTCCCTTTTTTTCCCAAATCAAAAGATTTTAAATGATTACAAGCAACACCATTTATTTGAAGTCAATTGTTCCCCTTATTTCAGTTAGTTCAGTTTTTAGTCTAAAATGGAAAGAAAAGAGGAAAATTAATTTGGACCTAACAATATATGCTTACCCCTGGCGGAGATGTGACATTTTAAGCTTTAAAATGAAATCATGAAAAGCAAATGGGAAAACAAAAACACAGAAAAAACTAATGATACAAGGAGAAAGTGGGTTTACCATTTTAAGCTTTCGTAGTTCTCTGCGTGCAACTCTTCTTCTCCAGGCACATTGTGTGGTAATTGCTGCTCTCTTTAACCTCAAATAATTACGGCAGGCTAAATATTTTCGGCATTGACACTGTAAAGGATGACTTCCAATAAAATCAGATCACTTAAATCACACACTCACACATAAAGAAAAACAAACAAAAGAAATCTCTGTAAACTGTCTCAATAAAGTACAACCATCTTACTAAGAGCTAGCACATTCAGGTGAGGAACTTTGATTCAATGCATAATTTGCTACCCAACATTCAACCACTCTCCTTCATCCTTACTGAAAAAGAAAAATTTGATCCCATTCCTATGCATTTGGATAATGGTGATAATATTTCATGATTACATCATATATTGTACTTTGGTCGTAGCACTTCTTAAAGAGATCAGTTTTCTTCAATAAAAAGAATTCCCCAATCCCAACATTGTTGTTCAGTTTGACTTTGCCATGGAGACTGAAAAATTCAGGTGACCAAAGTTCTATTTGATGGTCTTCCAACACCTACCCAAAATTGTAGTGGATAATGGCACACTCAAAGTGAATTATTGGAGGATTATTGAGAAATAATTTTTCACTTTTAGACTAAAATGGAAAGAAAAGAGGAAAATTAATTTGGACAACCCAAGTTAGCGGTGTGGATGTTTATAATGAGACAAAATATTTAAGATTATCAACAATAAACTACGAACTAATCCTTTTCTTTTCATTTTTTCATTATTGCATCCCTAAAAAGCAGACAATTTTGTCAAGACACGCAAAGCCACGAATACACAATCATCATTTATCTATAGATTAAGCAGATTCATCAGTTGGACAGTTGTAACATCTGTCAATTCCATATATGAAATTGTGCATCTAGAAACAGAGAGGTAAAGGTCTAAGAATTAACAACATATTCAAACAATTTAATACATTCGAAATTTACCTGGATCACAATTGCAGCTCTTTCCCGTCTCTTGGACACAAGCTCACAACAAGCAGCCATTTTCCTCATACCTGTCTGAATAGAAACAGCTGAAGTGTACAGCCTGTTGTAATCTTTCCTTGTGAGATACCTACGAGAATGTTTCTGGATTTTCAGAGCAGCAGCTTCTCTTCTCAGGCATTCATACTGATGACGTGCTATTTGGCCTGCAAAATAGCCAAAGGCGGCGAAATTCATAAGATTCCACTTAAAGGAGAAAAAGTTCTTGATTCATTACATGTGCCAGTAAGGCTGTAACACCTTCACTAATCACAATGCTGACATGCATTCATATAAAGTTAAATAATACCTCTGCAAAATGTTTGGATATCAATGGCAGATTGCAGCAACAAGAGAAAGGATTTGCGACAAAAATAGGTACGAACTTTCCTTTGAATGACGCTTGCTGATCTTCCTAACACCTCACTGCGACGAGCATCTAGTTCTGCCATTTGACCAGCTCTCAGAAATACTTTTGTTTTGCCAATCTGCAAGAGAAATGAATCAGTAAACCTGTTCCTTTAAATGTTATAATAGTGTCAACAATCAACTGACACCATATGTTGTCAGTTGAAGGTAATGCATTTCTAAAAAAAAAGAAGGTAGCTATATGCAGTAAAGAAAAGCCCAAAACCCACTTAGTGGCTGACAGACAACTGCCTTGCATGCCCAAAACCCAAAAAGGTAGATGAGTACACAGACATTACATGTTCAAATTATTTGCAAAAGTAATTATTAGAAAAACATGCCTGGTAACCTTGAAGTTTTGCACTCTCCAAAAGCTTCTTGCAAGCAGTAGGTCCAGCACAGCTATAAACAGATAATTAAAGCATGGAGAGAAGGGTTAATGCAAATCAAATGAAAAAGCCCATATTCAACTGGTAATGTTTCAAAACTACTGAGAAAATTAAAGCTACATTGAACTGAAAGAAAAATTTAATAAAGCTACCTTTCTACAACATTTGGTCCCAAGATGCGAAAACGACTAACAAATTCATCAAACATCTTCCTAGTGGGATAACCTGCACAACTAATGCGAATTGCCTCCATGACGCCCTAAAATCAGATGCATATGAAATCCACAATTAATGGGACATATAATGAATTCAATAAACATGGATTGCCAAAACCTCAAAACTTACGCCACAACGTAGTTGCTGTAAAACATTAGTGTTCTCAAAGATGGATGGCTTCAGAAGATTATTTGGCTTTACACAGCGAATGTAGTGTGGCTCAGTGGCACTTAGTGTTTCAAGCAAAGCTTGCAGTTGTTGCTGCCAGAAATATAGAAACTAAGGTTGTAATTTATGAAATAAGCAAATATGAGCATTAAACTCATGGTCATAGACAATAAACTAAGCACACCTTAAAGCGAGAACCTATCGATGAAAACTTTGATGATTTTGAAGAATCCTCGGGCAATGGTGGGAAAAGACTTGAAACAAAGGAGCATTTTGAAGCGCTAAGGAGAGCCTGGTGCTCAGGGACAACATAATCTTTGTTTTTATCCAGAAAGAGCTCAGTTTGGTATGTTACCTACAGCAAATAAATGCTACAGATATGAGCATTGAGCAGCAATGCTCCTTCTCCTTGCCAGAGAAAGATCATCATCTGCATTTTCTTGTGAAGCTAAATCACAGGATACTCACATCACCAGCATAATGACAAATAGTGAAATCACTACGTGACAACTTAGGCTTGCTGAAGCGCTTATGATCTTTAAAAGTCTGATAAAGCTTTTGAGCAAACGTCTCATATGTTGATCTGGGAAACATGCTACAAGATAAAAAAATAATTGTTGAGAGTATTCGCTGCACATAACAAATTAGAGAAAAACAATGGATTATCGTTTTTTTTATTATTAATTATTTAACATACCAAGCCTCGTCAAGAAGCGCAATTATGCCACCTGGTTTCTGAAATTGTAAATCACAAATTAGAATCAAACATAAACAAATACCACAAAAAAAAAAAAAACACATTATCCACCATATGAAGTTCATTGTTGCTATGGTGTCAGAAAAAGACTAAACTAGAACCAACCAAAATTATGAGGGCCTACAAATTTCATGAAAGTGAAATAGGGCCGCCATTTCCATTTAACTTAAAGCCGTATACTCAGTCTTGATAACAAAAAACTAGAAAATGCTACCACCAAGAAGTGGTCAATTTGCCTTACACTTACTATTTTATTTTTGTAAAACATATTTTTAGATAACCAAGATAGTCCAATTAATTGCCGACAGCAGGATAATTGATTCCAAATGTGCATTGAATCATTTGGCAGCAGTTTTCATGTCCTGGAGACATTTTTTTCTCAGATGGAAACGGCGATTTCAAAATATAGGCACAGTAGCTAAGGCAACAATGGAGCTTATGGAATACTTAATCTGCAAAACTTTATTTATCATGTCTATACACCAGATAATGCAGTTTCCGCTGTTTGCTAAAATTGATATTATATCCCTTGCATTATTGAATTGCACTAACACTTTTACATAACAATGCTGCAGTAGTAATACCTCAAAAATTCATGACCAAAGTTGCAGAGAATCGAGCTTGGGAAAATAGCAAGTACATATCCAGAGTGTATGAACCAATTGTAAATTCATAATAGCAGGTAACTTGTGGATTCAGAAAATAAAATTGGACAATGAGTAGAAATATAACAAATATATAACGCCAAAATCAAATATAAGCCAAATGCTCATGATTCAAGCCCCTAATGAAATTGGGAATAAATAAGGAAATCCAAAAAATAATAACACTGCTGGGAAGAGAGAGAGGAGAAAATGAAAGGATGACACAACTATAATAAATATGATAAGCAGAAAGGAAGGAGCAACTTCATTAAAGTACCATAAAGAAACTTGTCATGAATTGAGAAATGAATTCAAGAAAAATGTGAAATGTTTTATGTGGATATAATTAATGTCAAATAAAATCAACTTAATCATTACCAGGTTGTCTTGTTACTGCAAACATAAAAATTAAAAGTGAAATGACCCTATACAACGAGATAACTAAACATAATATGACATTAAATCACACCTTCTCAATGAGATCAAGGACGTCCTGGTTATCAATGAATTCTATGTAACTCCAATTAATTTCTTCTTTTGTATATTCTTCTTGCTCCATTTTGAAAACATGCTGTCCAACAAAATATTTTATAGATTAAATCAAAATAAGGTATTGGACTTGGAAGCTTAATACTACGAAAAGAAACATAATATCATGGGAAAGACCTGGTTGAAATGCTGCTGCAGCTTTTCATTGGTCAGATTGATACAGAATTGTTCAAAACTACAACAAACAAGTTATATTGTAAAACTAGATACAAGCATATACACCAAGATTACACAAATATAACATATGATAAAATGGCAAAAGCACATTACACATTGGAACATAAAGATATGGTATTATCTCTGTAACACAAAGCTTTTAAGATTTCCTAAGGGAGGTAGACTTTGAGATTTGAATTTGTTGTAATCTTGTCCATTTCGAGTTTACATAGATTTCTAAATGGGACAATATTTTTAATAATTAGGATAAGTAATGTTATTGGATTCCTTGTTCCACACTGGAATACTTCATGTTTTGAATTTGATTACTCCATTTTATTCATTGACTGTGTTTTAGTATTCTTGCAACTTAGAAATTATTGGTTGTCTTTGAAAATGATATGTATTGTGCTTCTTTATTATGCTTAGGTCTTACATCACGTTCAGTTATGCTATCTTCTATCAAGTTTGAATTTCTACACTTAGAATTCACCCATTAGCTCACCATGTGAACTATCATATTAATCTTGTACTTATTCTAACACTATTTGGTTGGAGAAAGAGATGTAAATAACGGTAAGTAGGGCAACTGTACCATGTAACCCTGTCTAGCAAAAGGTGAGAGAATGGAATATGAAGGTACTGACAGTGACCCTTACCTTTCCTTACCCCATCAAAGCTAAAATTTTATTACATCGCAATTCGGAGGTGTAAGGAGGAATATGTGAGTGTTTTAGTTAATTTATACTTCACTTACCTCTTTTTGTCCTTTCCATTATTTCACCCCTCCTAAACATGAGAATTTTTATATCACAAACCTTAGGCTTATATTAGCTCCATGTCAACCTAAGATCCTCTGGCCAGTAAAGGCCAAGGCCCCAAATCATTACACCATGCCAAATTCCGACATCAAGAAAAAAGAAAAGGAACCATTCTAGGCCTAGTCTAGCCAACCTGCAGTGTTTCTTCATAAATAGAAGTTTACAGCCTCGCTCACAAATAGGTTTATTAAGTAGTAACAAGGCCATCATGATGTTGATACAAAACATGCCACGAAGGAGAATACAACGTTTAATTTGGATATGGCTTCAATATTATGGATATTTCTTTTGTAATTTGATGCAAATAAATGTAATCAATATGTAGCCTTCTAATACATCAGTCAAAGGAATCTTACAATGTCCACGCTGAGAAATTAAATGTCGCAAACACACTATTCAACAGATTCTAGTGAAATCCATGGGCATGCACAAACTGCAGGCTTATGAGTATTAGAACTCATCTTGCACAAAATCAATAAGCTTGTGATAAGTTTAAACTCATTCCTTGTAATTCCTTAAATATTTTATTATTATTCAATGTGGGATCTACTTTCCAACACGTCTCAAGTGCACCGAATTGAGCGGCTCACCTGGCCCACTGTCAATTGGCCTATTGACACTTGTCAACACACAAACTAACCAACTAGGCTCACTTGAGCCAACATAAATAGGTTAGCTCTGTTCAAACGGGACTCAAACACGGGTTACGGGATCTAGCTCATTTGGGCATAAAGCTCAGCTACCATGTTGAAATAATGGACCTGCACAAATGTGGGCTTATACAGGATAAGTATTGGAACTAATCTTGCACAAAGCCTATTGGCATGTGCTAAGTCTAATGCTCATTCCTTATACTTCCTTACATATTTTATTATTATCCAATGTGGATCTACTTTCCAACATATCCAATTTGCAGAGCTGGAGTTCATTTTGTAATCACACGATATCAATCAATAGAAGCCTTCCATTATCTCTCTGTCAAACTTTCTTATTAATATTCTCTGTTTATAGATTTGCTTCATTCTTTTCTATAACAAATTAGCACTTGATCATAGTGAAAAAAACAAAAGCACACAAATGGAATGAGGAGCACTTGTGTCTAACATACACTTGTAAACAATTTCATGAAAAACGTAATCCATGCAGTTTTTTTTAAGTAAATTAACATCCATAATGATGAAAACAAAAGCGTACCGGTTAAGCACCTGTTTGTCTTGAAACTCTCAAATCCATATATATCCAGAACCCCAATTAAGGATTTGGAATCTGGGTCTTGACCAATAGAGTTATTGATTGTATCGACAAGCCTGAAGCATGAGTAGTGAAGATCTTAAACAGTTGTAGAGAAAGAATTTCATGACAGAGAAATCGGTACTCTTTTGAGCATGAACTATGTTACAGCGTACCAATCAAATAACCTCGAATAGACAGTTTTTGCCAAAGCATCTCTATTGACAGTTGCAGCAGCAGGATCAAGTGACTTTGTTATGGTCTCATCACGAGTCACAATCACGCGTTTGCATAAGGAGTCCTCAAGAGACTTTTCATCACACCTACACCAAGCTAGCTTATTATAAAATTGCTTTCACTAATTTAGAGATCAAAACAATAAAAAGAATATATTAAATTAATGTTCAACTACATGAAAAGTTCAGCCGCAGTCTTGAGATGGAACCAAGCTTTATCATCCTTGGGCTGAGAAGAATCTGCTTCATCTCCCTTTCCAAACTCAACATTACCTAGATGTAGTATTGCAGCCACAACTCGGAAAATTGCATCCTGTCAAGAAAATTTTATATGTCATTTCAATTGAAAAAATCCCAACTAGAAAGTAGGTAAATACACAACCTGGTCATTAGAATTTATTCCAACAACATCCATAGCCCTCCTAGTAGTGAGATACTCATCAGAATCATCCACTCCATCCAGCTCAATGCAGTTTGACTGATTGAGATAATGAAATGCTCTAGGATTACCCAACTTGTACTTCTTGACATCCTAATGCATACGTTAAGAGAAAAACGGACATAAGATACCTAAACTACTACAAGTCATATAAAGTCCAGAAAATGTGATCGTGTTCCAGTTTGGCTGGAAACTTAAACAGCGGATATATTAGAAACATCACCCATCATGATTTATGGACAGTGGCATCAAAATAAATCTAACAAAACTCCTTTGACTTTCCATCAGTAAAGTATAACATGAATATCTTTTACTGACAGAAGCGAGAGGCAATATACAAATCTTGAAGGGCTTTCAGTAAGATTAATACAAATCTAAACAATGCAAATGTTTTTCCATTGTTGCTAGCTTGGAGAAGGATTCCCTTCAGATATTGTTGCAAGAAGATGTTTGGAACTGCTATTCAATTGTTTTAGCAGCATGTCATGATGACTAAACAAGAAAAATCCATGTCAAAAGAAAGTATACCCGCCTTCAATAAATTCAAGATTATGCTTCTCTCAACAACAATTATAACATAAATGCCAACTAAACAAGATATTACGTCAACTGCTCAGGGTAGCAGAAGAAGCCAAATTTAAACCAGTACTCAAAACACAAATTAAATTTCTAATGATCTTTGCACCATAACCTAGCGTCTCTAGGAAGAAAATTTCAGATGCATACAATACATAAATTTACCTCTTCAGGAGCAGCACACAGCATGTAAAAGCAGTGATAATTTCGCTCAGGATCAGACACTTGGCAGACACGGGATCGTTCCAGTAGATAAGTCCGAATGGCAGCTCCTGAAATCTTCCCCATCCTATTAAACTGAATCTCCACAAACTTACCAAAACGACTGCAGTTCAAGAAAGGAAAGAGTGTAAACCAGCACCATGATATAAGAAATTTTAAAACATTTTCAGTAAGGCTTATCACCTTGAATTGTTATTCCTGACGGTCTTGGCATTACCAAATGCTTCCAAAACAGGATTGGACTGCCGTATCACAAAATTAAAAGTGAACCCAATTGGTTATTTGTGAAGGCATCCATTTCCAAACGGAAACAGTTGCATTCAGCATAAAGATTAAAAACACTATGATACCTCTAAGACTTGTTGCTCCACAGACCTTCCTTCAGATCCAGATTTCCCACCCATATAGGCTAAATATTGCATAAGCATCTTTGTACTTTCTGTTTTGCCAGCACCACTTTCTCCACTAACCAAAATTGCCTGACTTATTCCCTCATTTATCATTTGTCTGCAAGTTTAAAATTTCTATATTTGTTAGAGGACACTTTTTGAAAAAAGCAACACATGACTGAACAGCAAATGGATGTGGGCTTAGCTCATGACAATCACCTGTATGCTGAATCTGCAACAGCAAATGGATGCGGGCTCAGTTCACCAATGGCTGCCCCTTTATACTTTCCCATTATATCATTACCGTATAAATGAGGAAGTCTTCGAAAAGGATTGACAGCAATCAATATATTTCCTGTATAAGTCTGGAATCGCCAAGTACCAAGATTAGCTTCATATCTGAAATAAATTGACTCGAAAGAATGTCCCATCTATATTTTATGGTTAGCATAGCGAAAGATAAAACAAAAAAATTAAATTGATACCAGCCTGCAACAAAAAGTATCTACCAAATATCATAGCGAAAGATAAAACAAAAAAAATAAATTGATACCAGCCTGCAACAAAAAGTGTCTACCAAACATCAATGAATATCGTGAGAACATGAAAATCATCTGCTTAACTTACATATATTTCATTTTCATCATATCTACATCTCAGATTGAACAGAACCCCAGGCTCATGCAAATATGCCAGCTTTGTCATATCATCCACACCACATGAAGGAAATTCAGGATCCTTTGGGTGAACATCGGATGCTTTAACAACAACCTTTAGCAGAACAAACGCAAAAGCAAGGGATAAAAAAAGGGTTAAACCTGGACCCTGAAGTCTTTGTGATTCAAAATTAAATGTACAAGCACAAGATAGAGTGGGATCAACAAGAAGTCTTCTTCATATTGAAGGAATAATGCACATGAAAGGGTGCATAATTATACAAGCAAGCACATGCATAGATGCATCTACTGTCAACTTGTATCCATCAATGCAAATGAATAATCTTCATATTTTTCACTAAATTCAATTTTTCAACTAAAACTTCATATATATTCTGACAAGAAGAACTTACTGTCTTTCCAGACGAAATATTTACAGTAATATCTTCACCATCGACTTTCACAACTTCACCATCAATCCAAGTCACCTCAGGATCCAACACCCAAACAAAACATCCAACAAATAGATTTGTTGAAAACTGCATGATCAAGTCATCCATACATCCATCAGAAAGAATGAAGATTAAGGTGACTTCAAATTAACAAAGCAGTTATAAAACAATTAAGAATAATCAAAGGTTAGAAAGCTGCATCTACGTAAACCTGTATGTCAGCCTCTAAGACAACTGGGGGCAGTAACAGTAAAAACTATAGCAATAGAATATGACTAGGGCCCAAAAGTAAAGACAGAAGTCCTCAGCAGATTAAAGTGGCGCGAACATTATTTAGCATTTCTGTCATAGGGGACAATCATAAAGTGGCATATATATTTCTCAATGTTTTCTTCTTTTCTTGGATAAGACATTCTAAAGCTGGTCGTCCTATTCAACTCATAACGTCTTTGTTCAATCTAAAGATTTCCAGAAAATCAGAATGGCATTCAATTCCTAATTGTACGAGTTTTTTGAATGTCTGAAAGAAAGCAGCCAGTGAACAATAGAAATAAATATATGGTGTACAACAAAACAACAATAACTTCTAAATTAATTGATAATTAAAAGACTAGTCAAGGAAAATAATTAGTGTGACCACGCCAAATACAGCAACAACTGTACAATAAAGAAGGGACAGAAGGGATATATGCATTAGTTTCTATCCTTTAGTTAGCCTTTTAAAACTTATATTAACCTTTTGTTAACATTTTTGAATTTGAGTTCTTTAACCCTAGTAACTAACAATTATGGACACCTAATATATTTCTATTTGAAGAGAAGTTGAGAATTCAAAAAAGCAACTCTATAATATTAAAGTCCCCTGACAATTTATTATCCATCATCTACATTCTCCCCATTAAAGGCGTAAACAGAGGCTTCATAGTTTTTCCTTCTTTTTTTCCTTTTGAAATGAACTAAAGCTGCATTTAACTTTGTGAAATACAACAAAAGCAGAACTTAAAAGTTGAACATGAAACTCGAATATTTATGTCCTTCCATTTCATATTTTGCGTTATTAAAATTGATGCATTAAAAGAACTTTTTCCAAAATAAAGAAACCATGGGCAAAATAAAAATTAATCAGATAAAAATTTATGAACTAATTGCGTTCTGTAGGTTTGACAGATCACAATGAAGCCTAATATAACGCATCCAAATAAATTCTGCAATAATTTTTCTCTTGATTTTATCATATTCTTTAACAAATATATTCGTTTGAGCTTCCACATTATTAGATTGAGCTAAAAAATTGAGAAAAAAAGAAATAACAACCAAAATAACAAAAGCAACATTACAGAAAAAAAAAAAAGAACAGAAACGATAAACATTATACATACCATTGTTTGTATTTGAAATTATCAGATTTAGAATCGATATCAAGAAAATGCCAATGTATCATCAATAGATTTTTTTATTCCAACAGAATGCCGTTGTAAATGTTCCAATCTCTTCCCTAGAACCAAAGAGGTATTCATTTGTCACGCTTTATCTTTATATCTCCATCTATCATTACCAATCATTTTTAAATTCATAATCTCTGCATTTTTCGGTAATGTTTTTTTTTGGGAAGAAATGTAGGGGCAGCGGGAAGTTCACATATGAGGAGCTGCTATTGTTGCAGAAAGCTGACAATGGCGGACCTTA
Source organism: Croton laevigatus (assembly GCA_949640765.1). Lineage (NCBI taxonomy): Eukaryota > Viridiplantae > Streptophyta > Magnoliopsida > Malpighiales > Euphorbiaceae > Croton > Croton laevigatus. Next base: position 1,173 of record CATIWJ010238467.1, on the reverse strand, counting down.
AACCCCCTTCCGCGCATCCAGAGCTGAAAACCGAACTCTGAAAATGTTTTCTTGCGGTTTCCTTCACTTTCTCTCGCAAAATTTTGTGTTGGTACGCTGTGTCTCTGCCTCTGCGGTTGTTTGGCCTTCCTTTGGAGCGAAAATCAACGTGAAATCGAACTAAACACCTTTTTCTTTTACATTACCTTATTTGCCCCTTTCCCTTGAATCTTCTGTTATGCGTTCGCGGTGCCATACATATAAATATAATGGTAAAGTATTATTTAGTCCCTGAAATTATAATTAATTGGAAAAAGTGCTTCATCTAATCATAATCAATCACCAGTTCATCTTCCTTCTTTTTAATGGTTAATATTTAATTGTTAATTGTAATCGGGGGAAATAGTAGTAAATATCAATTATTTAATATTTTATAAAAAAGTAAATAGCGCAAAATTTTATAAAATTAAGTAAATAATATTTTACATATAGTGGTATATATCATATGTAGTACTATATGTACCAAAAAGAAACTAAAATATCACTTTTTAGTATATATAGTGATATATATGGTATATGTTATGGTAATTACCACTATGGTATATATTGTGGTAATTACCACTATATATACCAAAAAATTAATACTTATTTACTTAATTTTTAAAATTTTATATTTACTTTTTAAAATTTTATATTATTTTATTTTTTCAAACTTCGTATTATTTACTTTTTATAAAATATTAAAAAGTAATATTTGCTTCTTTCGCATTTATAATTGTAATTATTATATTTATAAACTGCAACTAGATAATATTTAAAAAATTCTTTGAATATTAATTAATTATAATATTTGATCTTTTCATTTTCATTATCAAAATAATTTATTTATATGTCAATTATCTATTAGTAATAAGTAATAACAAATCAAAACAGTTATTATAATTTTAAATATTTCAAAAAAAAAAAACGGTGTATTTAAAAAATGGTGATGTGTAGTTTAAGTTTAAAAAAAAACTAGTATAAATATTTAGAGTTTGTTGTGGTTGAAGGAATTTAAAGAATATTGAGCTTCAATAATATTATTGATTTCAAGTGACAATATTTATACAAAGAGTTACAGAGATAAGAAGGATAAAACCAGAAGTTGTTACAACAGCTATTATAAATAAATACAAATACATAAATAATGAGCTG